>JAQRGA010000114.1:0-110521 GCA_029237695.1 Conchocele bisecta
AAATGATTGTGAGAGGCGCTGATTTTTATAAGTCACCCGCCGTCCTCAGAAAAGCAGTCATTTTGGCTATTTTCAACCGTTCCGTGATGCCATAGATAATGATACTAAAAACAGATAAATAATATGGCGATGCCTAAAAGTAGTAACTTACATCGGATGCTGACATAACTACAACTGACCATTCAGTAAAAATGGTCGATGTATTAGAAACGGGACCTTATAATATGCCTAACTATTATTACCGGTAATCCATTTTCAAGGTGCATGATCACGTGGTTACAACAACAACAACAATGGCTGAAAGTGTTGTAAGCTCGCCCACTCCAAGGTAAGTATTATTTTATATTTTCCTTAATATGCAACGCACTTTGATGACATATGACGTAGCAAACGCGTCTTCATGAGCTGCATTTGGCTGCATTATGTCGTTATTGCGAAGAATCGATTTCTGAATTGGTAGACACGGAAATCAGTTATTCGCACAAACGACAGAAGTTTGGGCCAAAGTACAGAGACCACCAAAATGCAGCTTAACTTGACGCGTTTGATGCACCATATTTCATCAAAATCCGTTACATAATAAGGGTAAAGTAAAAAATACGTACTTTGAATCGGAGGGCTTCTGGATGTTTCAGTACGTGTTGTTGTTGTTGTAACCACGTGATCATACACCTTGATTTTACACTGTTTATCCGTCAAAGTTGGACAAGGAGCTGTTTGACAATTCAAGCCCCAAGACAGCGTCGAAATATGCAAGTTGACAAATTAGGCTATATCAAATAAACAATTAGTATTTCAATGCATGGTTGGAACAGAACAAAACAGTGTGCTTAATGCAACTTTTAATAGTGAAAGTAGAATATCTGTTGAATGTTACGGGAGAATTGTTCACGAGAAAAACACACATATCACAGCATTAGTTGGGGCAACCAGACAAACACATCACTGCATTAATTTGGGCAACCAGACACACATATGACAGCATTAGTTTGGGCAACCAGACACACATATCACAGCATTAGTTGGGGCAACCAGACACACACATAATTGCTTTTCTTTGAGCAGCCGGACACACATATCACAGCCTTAGTTGGGGCAACCAGACACACACATCATATCATTAGTTGGAGCAGCAAGACACACATATCACAGCATTAGTTGGGGCAACCAGAAACACATATCACAGCATTAGTAGGGGCAAGCAGACACACATATCACAGCATTAGCATCACAGCATTAGTTGGGGCAACAAGACACACACATCACATCATTAGTTGAGGCAACCAGACACCCATATCACAGCATTAGTTGGGGCAACCAGACACACATATCACATAATCACTTGGGGCAACCAGACACACATATCATAGCATTAGTACGGGCAACCAGACACACATATCACAGCATTAGTTGGGGGAACCAGACAAACATATCACAGCATTATTTGGGGGCAAGCAGATACACATATCACATCATTAGTAGGGGCAACCAGACACACATATCACAGCATTAGTTGGGGCAACCAGACACACATATCACAGCATTAGTTGGGGGCCAGCAGACACACATATCACAACGTTAGTTGGGGCAACCAGACATACACATCATTGAATTAGTTGGAGCAGCCAGACACACATATCACACCATTAGTTGGGGCAACCAGGCACACATATCACAGCATTACTTTGGGCAAACAAACACGCATATCACAGCATTAGTTGGGCTAACCAGACACACCTATCACAGCATTAATTGGGGCAACCAGACAAACATATCACTGCATTAGTTTGGGAAACCATACACACATATCACAGCATTAGTTGGGACAACCAGACACACACATCGTAGCATTAGTTGGAGCAGCAAGACACACATATCACAGAATTAGTTGGGGCAACCAGGCACACATATCACAGCATTAGTTGTGGCACCCAGACACACATACCAACGCATTAGTTGGGGCAACCAGACTCACATATCACTGCATTAGTTGGGGTAGCCAGAGAAATATATCACTGCGTTAGTTGGGGCAACCAGACACACATATCACAGCATTAGTTGGCGCAAGCAGACACACATTTCACATCATTAGCATCACAGCATTAGTTGGGGCAACCAGACACACACATCACATCATTAGTTGGGGCAAACAGACACACATATCACAGCATTAGTTGGGGGCAAGCAGATACACATATCGCATCATTAGTTGGGGCAACCAGACACACATATCAAAGCATTAGTTGGGGCAACCAGACACACATATCACAGCATTAGTTGGTGCAACCAGAAACACATATCACAGCATTAACTGTGGCAACCAGACAAACATATCACAGCATTAGTTGGGGCAACTAGACACACATATCACAGTATTAGTTCGGGCAACCAGATACACATATCACTGCATTAGTTTTGGCAACCAGACGAACATATCACAGCATTAGTTGGGGCAATTAGACATACATATCACAGAATTAGTTGGGGCAACCAGAGACACATATCACTGCATTATTTGGGTCAATCAGACACACATATCACAGCGTTAGTTGGGGAAACCAGACACACACATCATAGCATTGGTTGGAGCAGCCAGACACACATATCACAGCATTAGTTGGGTCAACCAGGCACACATACCACAGCATTTGTTGGGGCAACCAGACACACGTATCACAGCATTAGTTGGGGCAAGCAGACACTCATATCACAGGAATAGTTGGAGCAACCAGACGCACATATCACAGTATTAGTTGGGGAAACCAGAGAAACATATCACAGCGTTAGTTGGGGCAACCAGACACACATATAACAGCATTAGTTGGGGCAAGCAGACACAAATATCACAGTGTTAGTTGGGGCAACCAGGCACACATATCACAGCATTACCTGTGACAACCAGACAAACATATCACAGCATTGGTTGGGGGAACCAGACACACATATCGCAGTATTAGATGGGGCAACCAGACATACATATCACAGCATTAGTTGGGGAAACCAGACACACATATCACATCATTAATCAGGGCTGCCAGACACACAGATCACAGCTTTAGTTTGGGCAACCAGACACACATATCACTACATTAGTTGGGGTAACCAGTCACACATATCACAGCATTAGTTGGGTCAACCAGGCACACATATCACAGCATTTGTTGGGGCAACCAGACTAACATATAACTGCATTAGTTTGGGCAACCAGACACACATATTACAGAATTAGTTAGGGCAACCAGACACACATATCACAGCATTAGTTTGGTCAACCAGACACTCATATCACAGCAATAGTTGGGGCAACCAGACTCACATATCACTGCATTAGTTGGGGCAACCAGACACACATATCACAGCATTAGTTGGGGCAACCAGACACACATATCACAGCATTAGCTGGGGCAACCAGACAAACATATCACTGCATTAGTTTCGGCAACCAGACACACATATCACATCATTAGTTGGGGCAACCAGACACTCATATCACAGCAATAGTTGGGGCAACCAGACTCACATATCACTGCATTAGTTGGGGCAACCAGACACACATATCACAGCATTAGTTGAGGCAACCAGACACACATATCACAGCATTAGCTGGCGCAACCAGACAAACATATCACTGCATTAGTTTAGGCAACCAGACACTCATATCACAGCAATAGTTGGGGCAACCAGACTCACATATCACTGCATTAGTTGGGGCAACCAGACAAACATATCACAGCGTTAGTTGGGGCAACCAGACACACATATCACAGCATTAGTTGGGGCAACCAGACACACATATCACAGCATTAGCTGGGGCAACCAGACAAACATATCACTGCATTAGTTTGGGCAACCAGACACACATATCACAGCATTAGTTGGGGCAACCAGACACACATATCACAGCATTAGTTGGGGGCAACCAGAAACACATATCACAGCGTTAGTTGGGGCAACCAGAAACACACATCACAGCATTAATTGTGGCAACCAGACACACATATCACAGCATTAGGTGATGCAACCAGACACACATATCACAGCATTAGTTGGGGGCAACCAGACACACATATCACAGCGTTAGTTGGGGCAACCAGAAACACACATCACAGCATTAGTTGTGGCAACCAGACACACATATCACAGCATTAGTTGATGCAACCAGACACACATATCACAGCATTAGTTGGGGCAACCAGACACACATATCAAAGCATTAGTTAGGGCAACCAGACTAACATATCACTGCATTAGTTGGGGCAACCAGAGAAACATATCACATCGTTAGTTGGGGAAATCAGACACACATATCACAGCGTTAGTTGGGGCAAGCAGACACCCATATCACAGCGTTAGCATCACATCATTAGTTGGGGCAACCAGACACACAAATCACATGATTAGTTGGGGCAATCACATGGAGCAGCCAGACAAACATATCACAGCATTAGTTGGGGAAACCAGGCACACATATCACAGCATTAGATGGGGCAACCAGACACACATATTACAGCATTAGTTGGGGCAACTAGACAAACATATCACAGCATTAGTTGTGGCAACCAGATATACATATCACAGCATTAGTTTGTGCAACCAGACACACATATCACAGCATTAGTTGGGGTAACCAGAAACACATATCACAGCATTAGTTGGGGCAACCAGACTAACATATCACTGCATTAGTTTGGACAACCAGACACACATATCACAGTATTAGTTAAGGCAACCAGACAAACATATCACAGCATTAGTTGAGGGCAACCAGACACACATATCACAGCATTAGTTTGGGCAAAAAGACACAAATATCACAACATTAGTTGGGGTAACCAGACACACATATCACAGCATTAGCTGGGGCAACCAGACTAACATATCACTGCATTAGTTTGGGCAACCAGACACACATATCACAGCATTAGTTAGGGCAACGAGACACACATATCACAGCATTAGTTGAGGGCAACCAGACACACACATCATAGCATTAGTTGGAACAGCCAGACACACATATCACAGCATTAGTTGGGTCAACCAGACAAACATATCACAGCGTTAGTTGGGGCAACCAGACACACATATCACAGCATTAGTTGGGGCTACCAGATACACATATGACAGCATTAGTTGGGGCTACCAGACACACATATCACAGCATTATTTGGGGGCAACCAGACACACATATCACAGCATTAGTTGGGGCAACCAGAAACACACATCGCAGCATTAGTTGGAGCAGCCAGACACACATATCACAGGATTAGTTGGGGCAACCAGACACACATATCACAGCATTAGTTGATGCAACCAGACACACATATCACAGCATTAGTTGGGGCAACTAGACACACATATCACAGCATTAGTTAGGGCAACTAGACTCACATATCACTGCATTAGTTGGGGCAACCAGAGAAACATATCACATCGTTAGTTGGGGAAACCAGACACACATATCACAGCGTTAGTTGGGGCAAGCAGACACCCATAGCACAGCATTAGCATCACATCATTACTTGGGGCAACCAGACACACACATCACATCATTAGTTGGGGCAACCAGACACACATATCACAGCATTAGATGGGGTAACCAGACATACATATCACAGCATTAGTTGGGGAAACCAGACAGACATATCACAGCATTAATCAGGGTTGCCAGACACACATATCACAAATTTAGTAGGGGCAACCAGACACACATATCACAGCATTCGTTGGGGCAACAAGACACAAATATCACAGCATTAGTGTTGGGGCAACCAGACACACATATCACAGCAATAGTTAGGGCAACCAGACAAATATATCACAGCGTTAGTAGGAGCAAACAGACAAACATATCACAGCGTTAGTAGGAGCAAACAGACAAACATATCACAGCAAAAGTTGGGGCAACCAAACACACATATAAAAGAATTAGTAGGGGCAACCAGACACACATATCTCAGCATTAACTGTGTCAACCAATCAAACATATCACAACATTAGTTGGGGCAATTAGACACACATATCACAGCATTAGTTGGGGCAACCAGACACACATATCACTGCATTAGTTGGGGCAACCAGAGAAACATATCACATTGTCATTTGGGGCAACCAGACACACATATCACAGCATTAATCAGGGCTGCCAGACAAACATATCAAAGCATTAGTTTGGGAAACCAGACACATATGTCACAGCATTAGTTGAGGGCAATTAGACACACAAATCACAGCATTAGTTGAGGGCAATTAGACACACAAATCACAGCATTAGTTGGGTCAACCAGGCACACATATCATAGCATTAGTTGGGGCAACCAGACACACATATCACAGCATTAGTTGGGGCAACCAGACACTCATATCACAGCAATAGTTGGGGCAACCAGACTCAAATATCACTGCATTAGTTGGGGCAACCAGACAAACATATCACAGCGTTAGTTGGGTCAACCAGGCACACATATCACAGCATTAGTTGGGGCAACCAGACACACATATCACATCATTAGTTGGGGCAACCAGACACACATATCACAGCATTAGTTGGGGGCAACCAGACACACATATCACAGCATTAGTAGGTGCAACCAGAAACACACATCACAGCATTAGTTGGAGCAGCCAAACACACATATCACAGCATTAGTTGGGGAAACCAGGCACACATATCACAGGATTAGTTGGGGCAACCAGACACACACATCACAGCATTAGTT
Source organism: Conchocele bisecta (assembly GCA_029237695.1). Classification (NCBI taxonomy): domain Eukaryota; kingdom Metazoa; phylum Mollusca; class Bivalvia; order Lucinida; family Thyasiridae; genus Conchocele; species Conchocele bisecta. The sequence goes on from JAQRGA010000114.1 coordinate 6,717, forward strand.
GATGCAACCAGAAACACATATCACAGCATTAGTTGGGGCAAACAGACACACATGACACAGCATTAGTTAGGTCAACAAGACTCACATATCACTGCATTAGTTGGGGCAACCAGAGAAACATATCACATCGTTAGTTGGGGGAACCAGACACACATATCACAGCGTTAGTTGGGGCAAGCAGACACCCATATCACAGCATTAGCATCACATCATTAGTTGGGGCAACCAGACACACACATCACATCATTAGTTAGGGCAACCAGACACACATATCACTGCATTGATTGGGACAACCAGATAAACATATCACAGCGTCAGTTGGGGTAATCAGACACACATATCACAGCATTAGTTGGGGTCAACCAGGCACACATATCACAGCATTAGTTGATGCAACCAGACACACATATCACAGCATTAGTTAGGGCAACTAGACTCACATATCACTGCATTAGTTGGGGCAACCAGAGAAACATATCACATCGTTAGTTGGAGAAACAAGACACACATATCACAGCGTTAGTTAGGGCAAGCAGACACCCATATCACAGCATTAGCATCACATCATTACTTGGGGCAACCAGACACACACATCACATCATTAGTTGGGGCAATCAGAAACACATATCACAGCATTAGATTGGGCAACCAGACACACATATCACAGCATTAGTTGGGGAAACCAGACAGACATATCACAGCATTAATCAGGGTTGCCAGACACACATATCACAAATTTAGTAGGGGCAACCAGACACACATATCACAGCTTTAGTTGGGGTAATCAGATACACATATCACAGCATTAGTTGGGGCAACCAGACACAAATATCACAGCATTAGTTGGGGCAACCAGATAAATATATCACAGCGTTAGTATGAGCAAACAGACAAACATATCACAGCAAAAGTTGGGGCAACCAGACAAACATATCACAGCGTTAGTTGGGTCAACCAGGCACACATATCACAGCATTAGTAGGGGCAACCAGACACACATATCACAGCATTAGTTGGGGCAACCAGACATACAAATCACAGCATTAACTGTGTCAACCAGACAAACATATCACAGCATTAGTTGGGGCAATTAGACACACATATCACAGCATTAGTTGGGGCAACCAGAGACACATATCACTGCATTAGTTGGGGCAACGAAACACACATATCACATCATTAGTTAGGACAACCAGACACACATATCACTGCATTAGTTGGGGCAACCAGAGAAACATATCACATTGTCATTTGGGGCAACCAGACACACATATCACAGCATTAATCAGGGCTGCCAGACACACATATCACAGCATTAGTTTGGGAAACCAGAAACACATATCACAGCATTAGTTGGGGTAACCAGACACACATATCACAGCATTAGTTTGGAAAACCACACAAACATATCACTGCATTAGTTTGGACAACCAGAGACATATATCACAGCATTAGTTGGGGCAACCAGACTAACATATCACTGCATTAGTTTGGGCAACCAGAATAACATATCACATCATTAGTTAGGGCAACCAGACACAAACATCACAGTATTAGTTGAGGGCAATCAGACACACATATCACAGCATTAGTTGGGAAAACCAGACACACACATCATCGCATTGGTTGGAGCAGCCAGACACACATATCACAGCATTAGTTGGGTCAACCAGGCACACATATCACAGAATTTGTTGGGGCAACCAGACTAACATATCATTGCATTAGTTTGGGCAACCACGCACACGTATCACTGCATTAGTTAGGGCAACCAGACACACATATCACAGCATTGGTTAAGGCAACCAGACACACATATCACAGCATTAATTTTGGCAAAAAGACACACATATCACAGCATTAGTTAGGGTAACCAGACACACATATCACAGCATTAGTTGGGGCAACCAGACTAACATATCACTGCATTAGTTTGGGCAACCAGACACACATATCACAGCATTAGTTGGGGCAACCAGACACACATATCACAGCATTAGTTGAGGGCAACCAGACACACATATCACAGCTTTAATTGGGGAAACCAGACACATACAACATAGCATTAGATGGAGCAGCCAGACAAACATATCACCTCATTAGTTGGGTCAACCAGGCACACATATCACAGCATTAGTTGGGGCAACCAGACACTCATATCACAGCAATATTTGGGGCAACCAGACTCACATATCACTGCATTAGTTGGGGCAAGAAGACAAACATATCACAGCTCTAGTTGGGTCAACCAGGCACACATATCACAGCATTAGTTGGGGCAACCAGACACACATATCACAGCATTAGTTGGAGCAACCAGACACACATATTACAGCATTAGTTGGGGGCAACCAGACACACATATCACAGCATTAGTAGGGGCAACCAGAAACACACATCACAGCATTAGTTGGAGCAGCCAAACACACATATCACAGCATTAGTTGGGGAAACCAGGCACACATATCACAGCATTAGTTGATGCAACCAGACACACATATCACAGCATTAGTTGGAGCAACCAGACACACATGACACAGCATTAGCTAGGGCAACAAGACTCACATATCACTGCATTAGTTGGGGCAACCAGAGAAACATATCACATCGTTAGTTTGGGGAACCAGACACATATATCACAGCGTTAGTTGGGGCAAGCAGACACACATATCAAAGAATTAGTTCGGGGCAAGCAGATACACATATCACAGCAGTAGTAGGGGCAACCAGACACACATATCACAGCATTAGTTGGGGCAACCAGGCACACATATCACAGCATTAGTTGGGGCAACCAGGCACACATATCACAGCATTACCTGTGACAACCAGACAAATATATCACAGCATTGGTTGGGGGAACCAGACACACATATCACAGTATTAGATGGGGCAACCAGACACACATAGCACAGCATTAGTTGGGGCAACCAGGCACACATATCACAGCATTAGTTGGGGCGACCAGGCACACATATCACAGCATTACCTGTGACAACCAGACAAATATATCACAGCATTGGTTGGGGGAACCAGACACACATATCACAGTATTAGATGGGGCAACCAGACACACATATCACAGCATTAGTTGAGGAAACCAGACACACATATCACAGCCTTAATCAGGACTGCCAGACACACATATCACAGCTTTAGTTTGGGCAATCAGACACACATATCACAACATTAGTTGGGGTATCCAGTCACACATATCACAGCATTAGTTGGGGCAATCATACAAAAATATCACTGCATTAGTTTGGGCACCCAGACACACATATCACTGCATTTGTTGCGGCAACCAGACAAACATATCACACCATTAGTTGGGGCAACCAGACACACATATCACAGCGTTAGTTGGGGCAACCAGGCACACATATCACAGCATTACCTGTGAAAACCAGAAAAACATATCACAGCATTGGTTGGGGGAACCAGACACACATATCACATTATTAGATGGGGCAACCAGACACACATATCACAGCATTAGTTGGGGAAACCAGACACAAATATCACAGCATTAATCAGGGCTGCCAGACACACATATCACAGCTTTAGTTTGGGCAACCAGACACACATATCACAACATTAGTTGGGGGTAACCAGTCACACATATCACAGCATTAGTTGGGGCAACCAGAAATATATCACTGCGTTAGTTTGGGCAACCAGACACACATATCACAGCATTTGTTGCGGCAACCAGACAAAAATATCACAGCATTAGTTGGGGCAACCAGACACACATATCAAAGTATTAGTTAGGGCAACCAGACACACATATCACAGCTTTAGTTGGGGCAACCAGACACACATATCACATCATTATTTGGGGGCAAGCAGATACACATATCACAGCATTAGTAGTGGCAACCAGACACACATATCACATCATTAGTTGGGGCAACCAGACGCACATATCACAGCATTAGTTGGGTCAACCAGGCACACATATCACAGCATAAGTTGGGGCAACCAGACACACATATCACAGCATTAGTTTGGGCAACCAGACACTCATATCACAGCAATAGTTGAGGCAAACAGACACACATATCACAGCATTACCTTTGACAACCAGACACTCATATCACAGCATTGGTTGATGCAAGCAGACACATATATCACAGCATTAGATGGGGCAACCAGACACACATATCACAGCATTAGTTGGGACAACCAAACACACATATCACAGCATTAATCAGGGTTGCCAGACACACATATCACAACTTTAGTAGGGGCAACCAGACACACATATCACAGCTTTAGTTGGGGGTAACCAGACACACATATCACAGCATTAGTTGGGGCAACCAGACTCAAATATCACAGCATTAGTTGGGGCAACTAGAAACACATATCACAGCATTTGTTAGGGCAACCAGGCACACATATCACAGCATTACCTGTGACAACCAGACAAATATATCACAGCATTTGTTGGGGGAACCAGACACACATATCACTGTATTAGATGGGGCGACCAGACACACATATCACAGCATTAGTTGGGGAAACCAGACACATATATCACAGCCTTAATCAGGACTGCCAAACACACATATCACAGCTTTAGTTTGGGCAATCAGACACACATATCACAACATTAGTTAGGACAACCAGACACACATATCACTGCATTAGTTGGGGCAACCAGAGAAACATATCACATTGTCATTTGGGGCAACCAGACACACATATCACAGCATTAATCAGGGCTGCCAGACACACATATCACAGCTTTAGTTTGGGTAACCAGACACACATATCACAACATTAGTTGGGGTAACCAGTCACACATATCACAGCATTAGTTGGGGCAACCAGAAATATATCACTGCATTAGTTTGGGCAACCAGACACACATATCGCAGCATTTGTTGCGGCAACCGGACAATCATATCACAGCATTAGTTGGGGAAACAGACACACATATCAAAGTATTAGTTAGGGCAACCAGACACACATATCACAGCTTTAGTTGGGGCAACCAGGCACACATATCACAGCATTACCTGTGACAACCAGAAAAACATATCACAGCATTGGTTGGGAGAACCAGACACGCATATCACAGTATTAGATGGGGCAACCAGACACACATATCACAGCTTTAGTTGGGGCAACCAGACACACATATCACATCATTATTTGGGGGCAAGCAGATACACATATCACAGCATTAGTAGTGGCAACCAGACACACATATCACATCATTAGTTGAGGCAACCAGACGCACATATCACAGCATTAGTTGGGGCAACCAGACACACATATCACAGCATTAGCTGTGGCAACCAAACAAACATATCACAGCATTAGTTGGGGCAAGCAGCCACACATATCACAGCATTACTTGGGGCAACCAGACAAACATATCACTGCATTAGTTTGGGCAACCATACACACATATCACAGCATTAGTTGGGGCTACCAGACATACATATCACAGCATTAGTTGGGGGCAACCAGACACACATATCATAGCATTAGTTTGGGCAACCAGAAACAAACATCATATCTTTAGTAGGAGCAGCCAGACACACATATCACAGCATTAGTTGGGGAATCCAGGCACACATATCACAGCATTAGTTGGGGCAACCACACACACATTACATCATTAGTTGGGGCAACCAGACACACATATCACAGCATTAGTTAGGGCAGCCAGACTAACATATCAATGCATTGATTGGGGCCACCAGAGAAACATATCACAGCGTCAGTTGGGGCAACCAGACACACATATCACAGCATTAGTTGGAGCAACCAGACACACATATCAAAGAATTAGTTTGGGGCAAGCAGATACACATATCACAGCATTAGTAGGGGTAACCAGTCACACATATCACAGCATGAGTTGGGGCAACCAGACCAATATATCACTTTATTTGCTGGGGCAACCAGGGAAACATATGACAACGTTAGTTGTGGCAACCAGACAAACATATCACAGCAATAGTTGAGGCAAGAAGATACACATATCACAGCATTAGTAGGTTCAACCAGATACACATATCACAGCATTAGTTGGGGCAACCTGACACGCATATAGCAACGTTAATCAGGGCTGCCAGACACACATATCACAGAATTAGTTGGGGCAACCAGGCACACATATCACAGAATTAGTTGGGGCAACCAGACAGACATATCACAGAATTAGTTGGGGCAACCAGACACACATATCACAGAATTAGCTGGGGCAACCAGACAAACATATCACAGCAAATGTTGGCGCAACCAGACACACATATCGCAGCATAAGTTGGGGCAACCAGACACACATATCAAAGCATTAGGTGGGGCAAGCAGACAAACATATCACAGCGTTAGTTGGGGCAAGCAGATACACATGTCACAGCATTAGTTTGGGCAACCAGGCAGACATATCACAGCATTAGTTTGGGCATCCAGACACACATATCACAGCATTAGTTGGGACAACCAGAAACACATATCACAGCATTAGTTAGGTCAAAAAGACTCACATATCACTGCATTAGTTAGGGCAACCAGAGAAACATATCACATCGTTAGTTGGGGCAACCAGCCAAACATATCACAGCATTAGTTGGGGCAATCAGACAAACATATCACAGCATTAGCATCACAGCATTAGTTGGGACAGCCCGACCCACACATCACATCATTAGTTGGGGCAACCAGACACACATATCATAGCATTATTTGGGGTAACCAGTCACACATATCACAGCATTAGTTGGGGCAACCAGGCACACATATCACAGAATTAGTTGGGGCAACCAGGCACACATATCACAGAATTAGTTGGGGCTACCAGACAGACATACCACAGAATTAGTTGGGGCAACCAGACACACATATCACAGAATTAGCTGGGGCAGCCAGACAAACATATCACAGCAAAAGGTGGCGCAACCAGACACACATATCGCAGCATTAGTTGGGGCAACCAGACACACATATCACAGCATTAGGTGGGGCAAGCAGACAAACATATCACAGCGTTAGTTGGGGCAAGCAGATACACATGTCACAGTATTAGTTTGGGCAACCAGGCAGACATATCACAGCATTAGTTTGGGCATCCAGACACACATATCACAGCATTAGTTGGGACAACCAGACACACATATCACAGCATTAGTTTGGTCAAAATGACTCACATATCACTGCATTAGTTAGGGCAACCAGAGAAATATATCACAGCGTTAGTTGGGGCAACCAGCCAAACATATCACAGCATTATTTGGGGCAATCAGACAAACATATCACAGCATTAGCATCACAGCATTAGTTGGGACAGCCCGACCCACACATCACATCATTAGTTGGGGCTACCAGACACACATATCACAGAATTCGTTGAGGCAACCAGACACACATAGCACAGCATTATTTGGGGCTACCAGAAAAAACACATATCACAGCATTAGTTTGGGCAACCAGACACACATATCACAGCATTAATTGTGGCAACCAGACAAACATATCACAGAATTCGTTGAGGCAACCAGACACACATAGCACAGCATTATTTGGGGCTACCAGAAAAAACACATATCACAGCATTAGTTTGGGCAACCAGACACACATATCACAGCATTAGTTGGGGCAACCAGACGCACATATCACAGCATTAGTTAGGGCAACCAGAGAAACATATCACAGCGTTAGTTAGGGCAACCAGACACACATATCACAGCATTCGTTGGGGCAACCAGAGAAACATATCACTGCGTTAGTTGGGGCAAACAGACACACATATCACAGCAATAGTTGAGACAAGCAGATACACATATCACAGCATTAGTAGGGGCAACCAGACACACATATCACTGCATTAGTTGCGGCAAGCAGATACACATATCACAGCATTAGTAGGGGCAACGAGACACACATATCGTAGCATTAGTTGGGGCATCCAGAGACACATATCACAGCATTTGTTGGGGCAACCAGACACTCATACCACAGCATTAGTTGGGGCAACCAGAAACCCATAGCACAGCATTAATCAGGGCTGCCAGACACAAATATCACAGCAATAGTTTGGGCAACCAGACACACATATCACAGCATTAGTTGGGGTAACCAGTCACACATATCACATCATTAGTTGGGAAAACAACACAAACATATCACTGCATTAGTTTGGACAACCAGAGACATATATCACAGCATTAGTTGGGGAAACCAGACACACATATCACAGCATTAGTTGGGGCAACCAGAAAAACACATCAGTGCATTAGTTTGGGCAACCAGACACACATATCACATCATTAGTTGGGGCAACCAGACACACATATCACAGCATTAGATGTGGCAACCAGACAAATATATCACAGCATTAGTTGGGGCAAGCAGCCACACATATCACAGCATTAGTTGGGGTAACCAGACACACATACCACAATATTAGTTGGGGTAACCAGACACACACATCACAGCATTAGTTGGAGTAACCAGTCACACATATCACAGCATTAGTTGGGGAAACCAGACAAACATATCACTGCATTAGTTTGGGCAACCAGATACACATATCACAGCATTAGTTGGGGCAACCAGACACACATATCACAGCATTAATCAGGGCTGCCAGACACACCTATCACATCATTAGTTTGGGTAACCAGACACACATCCCACAGCATTAGTTGGGGCAACCAGTCACACATATCACAGCATCAGTTCGGGCAACCAGAAAAACATATCACTGCATTAGTTGGGGCAACCAGGGAAACATATGACAACGTTAGTTTGGGCAACCAGACACACATATCACAGCAATAGTTGAGGAAAGCAGATACACATATCACAGCATTGGTTGGTGCAAGCAGACACATATATCACAGCATTAGATGGGGCAACCAGACACACATATCACAGCATTAGTTGGGACAACCAGACACACATATCACAGCATTAGTTGGGGAAACCAGACACACATATCACAGCCTTAATCAGGACTGCCAGACACACATATCACAGCTTTAGTTTGGGCAATCAGACACACATATCACAACATTAGTTAGGACAACCGACACACATATCACTGCATTAGTTGGGGCAACCAGAGAAACATATCACATTGTCATTTGGGGCAACCAGACACACATATCACAGCATTAATCAGGGCTGCCAGACACACATATCACAGCTTTAGTTTGGGCAACCAGACACACATATCACAACATTAGATGGGGTAACCAGTCACACATATCACAGCATTAGTTGGGGCAACCAGGCACACATATCACAGAATTAGTTGGGGCAACCAGGCACACATATCACAGAATTAGTTGGGGCAACCAGACAGACATACCACAGAATTAGTTGGGGCAACCAGACACACATATCACAGAATTAGCTGGGGCAGCCAGACAAACATATCACAGCAAAAGTTGGCGCAACCAGACACACATATCGCAGCATTAGTTGGGGCAACCAGACACACATATCACAGCATTAGGTGGGGCAAGCAGACAAACATATCACAGCGTTAGTTGGGGCAAGCAGATACACATGTCACAGCATTAGTTTGGGCAACCAGGCAGACATATCACAGCATTAGTTTGGGCATCCAGACACACATATCACAGCATTAGTTGGGACAACCAGACACACATATCACAGCATTAGTTTGGTCAAAATGACTCACATATCACTGCATTAGTTAGGGCAACCAGAGAAATATCATACAGCGTTAGTTGGGGCAACCAGCCAAACATATCACAGCATTATTTGGGGCAATCAGACAAACATATCACAGCATTAGCATCACAGCATAGTTGGGACAGCCCGACCCACACATCACATCATTAGTTGGGGCTACCAGACACACATATCACAGAATTCGTTGAGGCAACCAGACACACATAGCACAGCATTATTTGGGGCTACCAGAAAAAAAAAAACACATATCACAGCATTAGTTTGGGCAACCAGACACACATATCACAGCATTAACTGTGGCAACCAGACAAACATATCACAGAATTCGTTAAGGCAACCAGACACACTTAGCACAGCATTAGGGTTTGGGGCTACCAGAAAAAAACACATATCACAGCATTAGTTTGGGCAACCAGACACACATATCACAGCATTAGTTGGGGCAACCAGACGCACATATCACAGCATTAGTTAGGGCAACCAGAGAAACATATCACAGCGTTAGTTAGGGCAACCAGACACACATATCACAGCATTCGTTGGGGCAACCAGAGAAACATATCACTGCGTTAGTTGGGGCAAACAGACACACATATCACAGCAATAGTTGAGACAAGCAGATACACATATCACAGCATTAGTAGGGGCAACCAGACACACATATCACTGCATTAGTTGCGGCAAGCAGATACACATATCACAGCATTAGTAGGGGCAACCAGACACACATATCGTAGCATTAGTTGGGGCATCCAGAGACACATATCACAACATTTGTTGGGGCAACCAGGCACTCATACCACAGCAATTAGTTTGGGGCAACCAGAAAACCCATAGCACAGCCATTAATCAGGGCTGCCAGACACAAATATCACAGCAATAGTTTGGGCAATCCAGACACACATATCAACAGCATTAGTTGTAACCAGTCACATATACACATCATTAGTTGGGAAAAACAACACAAACATATCACTGCATTAGTTTGGACAACCAGAGACAATATATCACAGCATTAGTTGGGGAAACCAGACACATATACACAGCATTAGTTGGGGCAACCAGAAAAACACATCAGTGCATTAGTTTGGGCAACCAGACACACATATCACATCATAGTTGGGGCAACCAGACACACATATCACAGCATTAGATGTGGCAACCAGACAAATATATCACAGCATTAGTTGGGGCAAGCAGCCACACATATCACAGCATTAGTTGGGGTAACCAGACACACATACCACAATATTAGTTGGGGTAACCAGACACACACATCACAGCATTAGTTGGGGTAACCAGTCACACATATCACAGCATAGTTGGGGAAACCAGACAAACATATCACTGCATTAGTTTGGGCAACCAGATACACATATCACAGCATTAGTTGGGGCAACCAGACACACATATCACAGCATTAATCAGGGCTGCCAGACACACCTATCACATCATTAGTTTGGGTAACCAGACACACATCCCACAGCATTAGTTGGGGCACCAACCAGTCACACATATCACAGCATCAGTTCTGGCAACCAGAAAAACATATCACTGCATTATTTGTTGGGGCAACCAGGGAAACATATGACAACGTTAGTTTGGGCAACCAGACACACATATCACAGCAATAGTTGAGGAAAGCAGATACACATATCACAGCATTGGTTGGTGCAAGCAGACACATATATCACAGCATTAGATGGGGCAACCAGACACACATATCACAGCATTAGTTGGGACAACCAGACACACATATCACAGCATTAGTTGGGGAAACCAGACACACATATCAAAGCCTTAATCAGGACTGCCAGACACACATATCACAGCTTTAGTTTGGGCAATCAGACACACATATCACAACATTAGTTAGGACAACCAGACACACATATCACTGCATTAGTTGGGGCAACCAGAGAAACATATCACATTGTCATTTGGGGCAACCAGACACACATATCACAGCATTAATCAGGGCTGCCAGACACACATATCACAGCTTTAGTTTGGGCAACCAGACACACATATCACAACATTAGTTGGGGTAACCAGTCACACATATCACAGCATTAGTTGGGACAACCAGAAATATATCACTGCCAGAACCATTAGTTTGGGCAACCAGACATACATATCGCAGCATTTGTTGCGGCAACCAGACAATCATATCACAGCATTAGTTGGGGAAACAGACACACATATCAAAGTATTAGTTATTAGGGGCGACCAGACCACACATATCACAACTTTAGTTGGGGCAACCAGACACACATATCACATCATTATTTGGGGGCAAGCAGATACACATATCACAGCATTAGTAGTGGCAACCAGACACACATATCACATCATTAGTTGGGGCAACCAGACGCACATATCACAGCATTAGTTGGGGCAACCAGACACACATATCACAGCATTAGTTGTGGCAACCAAACAAACATATCACAGCATTAGTTGGGGCAAGCAGCCACACATATCACAGCATTACTTGGGGCAACCAGACAAACATATCACTGCATTAGTTTGGGCAACCATACACACATATCACAGCATTAGTTGGGGCTACCAGACACACATATCACAGCATTAGTTGGGGGCAACCAGACACACATATCACAGCATTAGTTTGGGCAACCAGAAACACACATCATAGCTTTAGTAGGAGCAGCCAGACACACATATCACAGCATTAGTTGGGGAATCCAGGCACACATATCACAGCATTAGTTGGGGCAACCACACACACACATTACATCATTAGTTGGGGAAACCAGACACACATATCACAGAATTAGTTAGGGCAGCCAGACTAACATATCAATGCATTGATTGGGGCCACCAGAGAAACATATCACAGCGTCAGTTGGGGCAACCAGACACACATATCACAGCATTAGTTGGAGCAACCAGACACACATATCAAAGAATTAGTTGGGGGCAAGCAGATACACATATAACAGCATTAGTAGGGGTAACCAGTCACACATATCACAGCATGAGTTGGGGCAACCAGACCAATATATCACTTTATTTGTTGGGGCAACCAGGGAAACATATGACAACGTTAGTTGTGGCAACCAGACAAACATATCACAGCAATAGTTGAGGCAAGCAGATACACATATCACAGCATTAGTAGGTTCAACCAGATACACATATCACAGCATTAGTTGGGGCAACCTGACACGCATATAGCAACGTTAATCAGGGCTGCCAGACACACATATCACAGAATTAGTTGGGGCAACCAGGCACACATATCACAGAATTAGTTGGGGCAACCAGACACACATATCACAGAATTAGCTTGGGCAACCAGACAAACATATCACAGCAAATGTTGGCGCAACCAGACACACATATCGCAGCATTAGTTGGGGCAACCAGACACACATATCGCACCATTAGGTGGGGCAAGCAGACAAACATATCACAGCGTTAGTTGGGGCAAGCAGATACACATGTCACAGCATTAGTTTGGGCAACCAGGCAGACATATCACAGCATTAGTTTGGGCATCCAGACACACATATCACAGCATTAGTTGGGACAACCAGAAACACATATCACAGCATTAGTTAGGTCAAAAAGACTCACATATCACTGCATTAGTTAGGGCAACCAGAGAAACATATCACAGCGTTAGTTGGGGCAACCAGCCAAACATATCACAGCATTAGTTGGGGCAATCAGACAAACATATCACAGCATTAGCATCACAGCATTAGTTGGGTCAGCCCGACCAACACATCACCTCATTAGTTGGGGCAACCAGACACACATATCATAGCATTAGTTGGGGTAACCAGTCACACATATCACAGCATTAGTTGGGGCAACCAGGCACACATATCACAGAATTAGTTGGGGGAACCAGGCACACATATCACAGAATTAGTTGGGGCAACCAGACAGACATACCACAGAATTAGTTGGGGCAACCAGACACACGTATCACAGAATTAGCTGGGGCAGCCAGACAAACATATCACAGCAAAAGTTGGCGCAACCAGACACACATATCGCAGCATTAGTTGGGGTCAACCAGACACACATATCACAGCATTAGGTGGGGCAAGCAGACAAACATATCACAGCGTTAGTTGGGGCAAGCAGATACACATGTAACAGCAATAGTTTGGGCAACCAGGCAGACATATCACAGCATTAGTTTGGGCATCCAGACACACATATCACAGCATTAGTTGGGACAACCAGACACACATATCACAGCATTAGTTAGGTCAAAAAGACTCACATATCACTGCATTAGTAGGGGCAACCAGAGAAATATATCACAGCGTTAGTTGGGGCAACCAGCAAAACATATCACAGCATTATTTGGGGCAATCAGACAAACATATCACAGCATTAGCATCACAGCATTAGTTGGGACAGCCCGACCCACACATCACATCATTAGTTGGGGCAACCAGGCACACATATCACAGCATTAGTTGGGGCTACCAGACACACATATCATAGCATTAGTTGGGGTAACCAGAGAAACATATCACAGCGTTGTTTGCGGCAACCAGACACACATATCACAGCTTTAATCAGGACTTCCAGACACACATATCACAGCATTTGTTTGGGAAGCCAGACACACATATCACATCATTAGTTGGGGCAACCAGACGCACATATCACAGCATTAGTTGGGGCAACCAGACACACATATCACAGCATTAGTTAAGGCAACCAGACTCACATATCACTGCATTAGTTGGGGCAACTAGAGAAACATATCACAGCGTTAGATGGGCAAACAGACACACATATCACAGCAACAGTTGAGGCAAGCAGATACATATATCACAGCATTAATTGGGGCAACCAGACACACATATCACAGCATTAGTTGGGGCAACCAGACAAACACATCAATGCATTAGTTTTGGCAACCAGACAAACATATCACAGCATTAGTTTGGGCAACCAGACACACATATCACAGCATTAGTTAGGGCAACCAGACTCACAATTCACTGCATTAGTTGGGGCAACCAGAGAAACATATCACAGCGTTAGTTGGGGCAACCAGACACACATATCACAGCAATAGTTGAAGCAAGCAAATACACATATCACAGCATTAGTAGGGGCAACCAGACACATATATCACAGCATTAATCAGGGCTACCAGACACACTTATCACATCATTAGTTTGGGCTACCAGATACACATATCACAGCATTATTTGGGTAACCAGTCAAACATATCACAGCATCAGTTGGGTCAACCTGACAAACATGTCACTGCATCAGTTGGGGCAACCAGGGAAACATATGACAACGTTAGTTGGGGCAACCAGACACACATATCACAACGTTAATCAGGGCTGCCAGACACACAAATCACAGAATTAGTTGGGGCAACCAGACAAACATATCACAGCATTAGTTGGGGCAACCAGACACACATATCACAGAATTAGTTGGGGCAACCAGACACACATATCACAGCATTATTTGGGGCAACCAGACACACATATCACATCATTAGTTGGGGCAACCAGACACACATATCCCAGCATTAGGTGGGGCAAGCAGAGAAACATATCACAGCGTTAGTTGGGGCAATCGGACACACATATCACAGCATTAGTTGGGGCAAGCAGATACACATATCTCAGCATTAGTAGGGGCAACCAGACACACATATCGTAGCATTAGTTGGGGCACCCAGAGACACATATCACAGCATTAGTTGGGACAAACAGGCACACATATCACAGCATTAGCTGTGGCAACCAGACAAACATATCACAGAATTCGTTGAGGCAACCAGACACACATAGCACAGCATTATTTGGGGCTACCAGACAAACACATATCACAGCATTAGTTTGGGCAACCAGACACACATATCACAGCATTAGTTGGGGTAACCAGTCACACATATCACATCATTAGTTGTGAAAACCACACAAACATATCACTGCATTAGTTTGGACAACCAGAGACATATATCACAGCATTAGTTGGGGAAACCAGACACACATATCACAGCATTAGTTGGGGCAACCAGAAAAACACATCAGTGCATTAGTTTGGGCAACCAGACACACATATCACATCATTAGTTGGGGCAACCAGACACACATATCACAGCATTAGATGTGGCAACCAGACAAATATATCACAGCATTAGTTGGGGCAAGCAGCCACACATATCACAGCATTAGTTGGGGTAACCAGACACACATACCACAATATTAGTTGGGGTAACCAGACACACACATCACAGCATTAGTTGGGTAACCAGTCACACATATCACAGCATTAGTTGGGACCAGACAAACATATCACTGCATTAGTTTGGGCAACCAGACACACATATCACAGCATTAGTTGGGGCAACCAGACACACATATCACAGCATTAATCAGGGCTGCCAGACACACCTATCAGATCATTAGTTTGGGTACCAGCACACATCACAGCATTAGTTGGGGTAACCATTCACACATATCACAGCATCAGTTCGGGCAACCAGAAAAACATATCACTGCATTAGTTGGGGCAACCAGGGAAACATATGACAACGTTAGTTTGGGCAACCAGACACACATATCACAGCAATAGTTGAGGAAAGCAGATACACATATCACAGCATTAGTAGGGGCAACCAGATACACATATCACAGCATTAGTTGTGGCAACCAGACAAACATATCACTGTAGTAGTTTGGGCAACCAGACACACATATCACAGCATTAGTTGGGGCAACCAGACACACATATCACAGCATTAATTGGGGGCAACCAGACGCATATATCACAGCATTAGTTGGGGCAACCAGACACACATATCACAGAATTAGTTGGGGCAACCAGACGAACATATCACAGCATTAGTTGGGGCAACCAGACACACATATCACAGCATTAGTTGGGGCAACCAGACAAAGATATCACAGCATTAGTAAGGGCATCCAGACACACATATCGCAGCATTAGTTCGGGCAACCAGACACACACATCATAGCATTAGTTGGAGCAGCCAGACACACATATCACAGCTTTAGTTGGGGCAAGCAAGCACACATATCACAGCATTAGCATCACAGCATTAGTTGGGGCAACCAGACCCACACATCACATCATTAGTTGGGGCAACCAGACAAACATATCGCAGCATTAGTTGGGGCAACCAGACACACATATCACAGCATTAGCTGGGGCAACCAAACAAACATATCACAGCATTAGTAGGGGCAAGCAGACAAACATATCACAGCAAAAGTTTGGGCAACCAGACCCACATATCGCAGCATTATTTGGGGGCAACCAGACACACATGTCACATCATTAGTTGGGGGCAAGCAGATAGACATATCACAGCATTAGTAGGGGCAACCAGACACATATATCACAACATTAGTTGGGGCAGCCAGACGCACATATCACAGTATTAGTTGGGGCAACCAGACACACATATCACAGCATTAGCTGTGGCAACCAGACAAACATATCACAGCATTAGTTGGGGCAACCAGACGCACATACCACAGCATTAGTTTGGGCAACCAGACACACATATCACAGCATTAATCAGTGCTGCCAGACACACATATCGCAGCATTATTTGGGGCAACTAGAGACACATATCAGAGCTTTAGTTGGGGCAACCAGACACATATATCACAGCATTACCTGGGGCAACCAGACACACATATCACAGTATTAGTTTGTCTGAAGACTCGAAATCCCAGTCGTTGATGGGGGTTTGAGTGGCTTTTTGAGTGGTGAGAAAGACACGAAGACAGAGAATGCTGGCGCAAGTGCGCTATGAGTCCGGTTCAACCACTACCGAGCACCCCTTAAGCAACATCTCGATGACAAAGTGAAGAAGGATGCACATTCTAAGCATGTGCAACTCGGTAGTAAACGGATGAAAAAGTATGAAACTGCTGTTGAACGAATTGCAGTGGTGTTATAGATTTGGGTTCCCGACCTGTGGTCACCAAGCCAGCCACTCATAAACATATCCACTGGAATAGTAGCTTCAGAAGAATTGGCAAACAATGTAGTGACCACAAAAGAACTTGGGGATAAAGCAAGCAAATAATTTATGCAGCGAATAACAGCGGTTGACGAACAATTGCAAACAGACCCACAGCAGGCGACAACACACAACAGGTCTGAATCTATAGAAACAGGTGACACACCCTGCATACCTCGACCGACCACAGGGTACCATGATCAAATGAAACGACAACCAGTTTTTACCTTTGATAAACTCGCTGAAAATGTCAATAGTAGAAGACGAAGGGAGATCATTTGCAAAAATCCTAGCTGACTATGCCGCTCGAAAGTTGAATCTGCGCCCTATCATGGATTGGCAGATTACAAGCAAAACATGGGCTATTTGCAGTGAATTACGTCTGAGTATAATATCAGCGAAATCATTGTTCAGAAACAATCTACAGAACCTTTCCCCCAGAACCACTAACTGCCAATGTGCCGACAGAAATTGAATGTAGTATAGTGGATACAATGAGAGCGTCTAATTCCAATAACCGGGCGTGTACCTAACACATTCAGATCATGGGCAAACAGGGGTGTGGTTTATCTCAGAACTTTGCCAGGATGAACCATTCACCTTGTATTTGATGATTATCGTCCAGCCGATGGAAACGTGTACATGTCCAAAGGTCGGCCTGACAGGGGAAGAGAGAGACACATAGCAGATCTTGGGCAAAGGTTACCAATATTGGTACAACGAATGACAGCAATACAATTCAGCTTACACATCTGCTAGCAGATGGTTCTCAGCCCGCAGTTGACGTACATGAACTGTGTTCACAGCACAAGGAAGCTGATCCCAGACTGGCACATCACGCTGTCTATGCTTCCATCAGACATGCGGGTGTATGTGTTGTAGGTGATGACACTGATGTGTATATACTGCAATTGTTTGTTTCTGGCAAATGTGATAGCAGTTTATATTTCAGACAGGGGACTGCGTCATGAAAATGTGGTATAACATATCACAATGTCAAAGCTTTAGCAGAACATCTGGGAGATGATATATGTAAACGTCTTCCGGCATTCCATGTGCTGACTGGATGTGACTTTACACAGCCTTACTACGTCGGTCCAAATACCGATGCTTCAGGAAATGCAACAGAATTCACATACATTGTCACTGTTGTCATGCTTGGAGACTACTGAGGCCGATGTCAACGAGGTCACAGACTTCATCCTCCATGTTATCTACAACCGACCGAAAAAAGAGAAGACACCCGGAGATAGTCGATATGCTATGCTCTTTTCCGGGAAGGGAAGTAAGCGTACATTCATTACCACCAGATCGACTATCTCTGAAATATGCAATCCAGCGTGCCAACCTCGTTGCAAACGGGATGTTAAATTGTTTGAACAGTACATACCATCATATGGTATATGGCTGGGAACTTGAGAATGGCATCCCTGTGCCAATTTGGTACGAATGGAACTCATTACCTCACAAGGACGAACTGGATCGCATGCCGTCTGTGGAGCATCCACAGCTACCACTGACTGAAACATCAGCGGCTGTCACCCCAGAAGTCATCCATACATTCTAGACGGTTTTCAGTTTGATGTTGATGCTACAGACTCTGATGAGGATTGTGTAGCATCAGAAAGCGAGGACAGCTCTGACGATGAAAGATGAATAGGTTTACATTGAAAGACATCTTGCTGTTACACTCTCAACGCATCCCATTGTATGAGACATAGCCTACATGTGTAGTCGAATATGATACACCCAATAGGCACAGGAGCAGGCAGTAATTCACACATTACTGTTAGAGTCCCTGTGTACTCGTCTCGTTAACAATACTATATTGCACCCATTGGGAGCAGGAGCAGGCAGTAATTCACACATTAGTGTTAGAGTCCCTGTGTACCCGTCTAGCGACCACTAATATATTACATCCGTTGGGCGCAGGAGCAGGCAGTAATTCACACATTAGTGTTAGAGTCCCTGTGTACCCGTCTAGCGACCACTAATATATTACACCCGTTGGGCGCAGGAACAGGCAGTAATTCACACATTAGTGTTAGAGTCCCTGTGTACCCGTCTAGTGACCACTAATATATTATACCAGTTGTGAGCAGGAGCAGGCAGTAATTCACACATGAGTGTTAGAGTCTCTGTGTACCCGTCGTGTGACCACTAGTATATTAAACACAATAGGCACAAGAGCAGGCAGTAATTCACACATTAGTGTTAGAGTCCTTGTTTAACCATCTCGTGACTATATTTCACCCAATAGGCGCAGATATTAATTTCCAAAAAAATGTATATAATAAACAAGTTTCACCCATCCGTGCAGAATCATATTATTTTGGCGGCCATTTGGATTTTTATATAGTATTATGGAAGCCATTTTTAAGTTTGGTATTTATTATTATTGAGCTCCTATGTCAAGCACAAGGAAAACATTCATCTCAAATGAATTTAAATTACCCATTTCAGCTATTAAATTAATAACGCAAAATTGCATTCATTTGGCGGCCATTTTGAATTTTAAACCTTATGGTGGCCATATTTTATTTAGATTTTTGTTGTATCGGCCTCAGCACACATGAAAACCTACAAATCGACGCCAAAAGCATTAAAATCGGTTACCATTTAACAATTGTACAAATCCTCACTAGCTCAAAACCACGCCCATTGGGTGTGGTCTTTAAATGGCCCGGGGGACAACTTTGTGCACCATTTAAAAGAAATCGGCCGGTGCCATCGTGTGCGCAAGAAAAAATCGATTTAGATCCGATAGTGAACACCATTTCCCATATGTGCCTGAATCTGAGACCGACTAGTTGTGGCGACGCAGTAGGGTTACACCATTCAAACAATGCATTCCGTGGCCTGCCAGCACTGCAGACAGAGATATTGGTCTACATTGATCGCCACTGTATTCGTTAACTTTCAAGGTGTGCTCCTGGCAAATTATCCATTCGTGGCCGGCTAGCATAACCGGGCGGGAAGACCTGGGTCTACATTCGACAAGGTTTGCACCTGGCAAACAATGCATTCCGTGGCATACACTCGACTGCACTGACATTCAGTGGCATTTAATAACGTATTTATATAAACATACCGAAAACCCCAATTCGTGCGGATTCGAGCTAATTGACATACGTCTTAAAGGTACATGCCCATTCAGTAGGCACACAATATTCTTTATATCAGAGACACCCATCTGGGACATTTTCTGTCAAAATAAACATTCATTTATCATTACCACACGTATTGTTTGGTATTATTATACATTTTATATCAGACGTAACTTTCCACACTGATATCAGGGGCGATAACCGTGTTTCCTTAAAATGTTAACGGACATTACTGTTAATTCTCTGTATTTATTTTCTGATGTGCAATGCTCCTGCTTTATAATCTGTCGAAAATATTATTTTATCAGGGAACGCATTTAATTAGTATAAATAATTACAAAATACCATAAGTTATTTGCATATGGAAATAGTCTGATACCACCGCGCATCACTATCTGTAAAATAAATATTACTAAATGATTATATCAGTATAGCGCGCATTCTTAATGTTTAGAAGTGGTGGAATAGTGACACAATTATACACTTATTTAATTCCTATAAAGAACAGTTTGTGCCTACTGAGTGGCATGCACCTTTAATCGATATATTGTATATACATGTACAGACTAGTATTATGCTTGCACTCTCACATGATTTATAACTGCACTATCGTTACATGTACATGCATGTTCTTGCTTTTTATATTTGGAGAAAATAAAGCTATACTAATAAAATGATGATGATGATGCGAATATGTCTTGGCTTCGAAGCAGTTTCACTAAGCCAACTCGGCCCATGCCCTAGTAGAATCCTACTTACATACGTTCGTCCTTAGTGCGCTCCTGCCCATACGTGTTTACACTTAAACTTGTACGCAACATGTTGGATACTGCAATACATACCACGTTCTCACTCCCTATATGACCTTCACTGTTTCTGGGATGTTAACCCCATTCATTTACTTCAACGAGCATTCGATTTCTTAACGCTAATGTTCAAAGCATTAACGCACAATGTTCTAATCTCAACACCCTTTGAACACTAGTGTGAGACATTGGACATTTATGTGTTCAAACCGTGAACACTACCGTTCAAAACTTGAACGTTGTGTGTTCAAGATTGAACATTTCAAGTGTTCCAATTATTAACGCTTGACGCGTTCAAATACGATGCAACAGATATTGAACACCCAGAACATGTTCAAGTTACAAGTGTTCAGCTTTGGAACACCACATGAACATGTAGATATGCAATTTTGAGCACACACATATTGTGGTGCTCTAATATAAACAGAAAGGTGTTCATATTTGAACAGGGAAGTGTTCTAATTTAACATGGATAAATGTTCTAATTTGAACAGAAGGTTATTAAAAGCAATTCATTTACACATTTTATTTTGAATCATTCAATATAATGGCATTACATTGTACATTAGTATATAGCATTATATGCATACATATCTGCAGAGCTTCTGTATCGTTGAACGGAATAACAACATCATTTTCTCCATCATCATTGAATAACATGGGTGGGTGGGGTAAGTCTACATTTTGATTTCGGTTATCGTGTTTACGGCTTACATGCGATCTAAAAATGGGACCATTTGCTTGATGTGAAGGAGCAAGAACCTATACTGCATGCAACCGAGAAGCTTGGATCATCTTTGTGATACCTTATGGTATGATTTTGAAATGATTGCATGGAGTCTGCAAAGAAACAACACATGTTGGAGGCAAATTCGGACTCTGTCTCATTTTGCATGTTTATCAAGCAACCACTACCACAAAGAGCTGCCACAAACATTGGCGAGTATGAAGAGATGCTATTACCATTAGTTTACATGTTAAAATCACCTAAATAAGTAAATCAAATGTACGGTTTACATTTAAATGTCCTCAATATCCTTTAGCAGCAATGCCGGAAAGAGATAAAAAAAGTGCGCCCAATTCCCAGAATTCCATGGTCATGACGGAACCGCGTGGAACTAAAAATACTCCGATAAAAAATAGAATTACGTCACCGTACGCTTTGAGCGTTCATCAATGGATGCTATGTGAACGGCAGTGTTTAAATGCCGTAACGAATTATGAATTGTAGCTTCATACACCATACTTTATGCAAAAAATATTTAAAATTTATCGTAAATGGTGTTATTAATACATTGTTAAGGTAAACTCATTGTATCTACCACAATTGAAAGCTGATAAAAAATTGACCGCAGAGTGCTTGAACGGAGACGTTAAATGTGCTGAACACCATTTGAACACATCGGTTCAGTAAAGATGCATTTACTGGATTCATGAAGGCCAATTTGAACACTACTGCGTTAAAATTGCCTATATATGAACGCGTCTGGACGCGTCAAGCGTCCGCTGGTTTTACAGTGTGGGTGGGAGTAGGTGATGGGCCATTTAACGATCGGCGTTCATCCTTACGGAATTCCGACTGCAGAGCTTGGGCCCGTTTCACTAAACTTCTGACGACTAAAATGTTCGTCAGTGCAAAATTATGATTGTCTGTAAATTTCACATTAACATTTTTTTCTTGCAAAAAATTATTGGATTTACATTTATTGAGCATATGCTGCATATGCTCAATAAATGTAAATACATCAATTGAAATTTCAGGACGATCCTAAATTTGCACTTACGAACATTTTAGTCGTACGAAGTTTAGTGAAACGGCCCCCTGGTTTGGTCCTCACATACGTCTTTGGCAATTTGTATGTGACAGTTGAATCTGGTTGTACCCATAGGAATTCGTCGTGTTTCGGTTTTTATCGGTATAACTCTATATAAATAAACAAGACTTCTAAATTTGGCCGGACATGTGTGCATGAATTGATGGCAATGAGCATGCACACCATGTTGTGTCTGTCGATGGAAGTAGTGCGCACCATTTCTTGATAAGATCCTGAATAACCTACGGGATTGCTAACTAACCAATTCAGTCCAAATGATTCCCAGGTTCATTACAATATGTCCGGGTCATTTCAAACATACAATATGTCCGGGTCATTTCAAACATACAATATGTGATTTTTTGACAGTTGTCCGATGTTTACAGCTGTTGGGTTCAACCTGGTGTAGTTGCGAACGGTAACGCTTGTAATAAAGAGTTACCGTTCGCAACAAAGCCTCGTGGGTTATGTAGGGGCCACCAGTCTTGGGTAGTATGTGGGGGTACGTACGTAAGAGGGGCTCTTGTCAGTTTATGTCGACCATGTTGCGTCGTGCAGTAATTAAGGCTACTATACCAACGGCGGATCCCCTCCCCCAGCTCGTCCCATAATATTCGGCGAGTAAAGATATGTTTGCTCTAAAATGCGCCAGAACGCAGCAAAATTGGGTGTATATATCAAAAATATTCCGAAGGGCTTACCGCCGAACCCGCCTAGCAGTCTCTTTGTATAAGTTAGATCACGGTTCGTCCGCATGTACGAGGAGATAATCCACGAGCTTTAGCGACAAACGTGATCTAACTTATGTATCACATCCTTATGCACATACCTTGCACACGAGCTGTGTTAATACAGAAACAACACCAGGAACTGTGTCAAAGATGTGATAACATTAACAAGTCCACTCACACACCTAACCTGATTTATCCAGTCAACACAGTGCGTATGTGCCGTGAAACACGGTGCCGTGAAACATTTTTGATATCCAGTCAATACAATTTTTGCATTTTACAGCCATTTGGAGGTGTTGATGGGATAAATAGAATAGTAGGTTAGTGCCGTGAATGAGAAAAAAATATCTGGCGCGGCACGGAAACGGGATGTGCTCGGCAGAGCCTCTCCCATCCCGTTTCCTGAGCCTTGCCATATATTTGTTCACATCACGGCACTAACCTACTATTCTCTATCTATTTTCCTTATTTCTGAACCGAAGTATATGTTGTGACCACTCATTTGAACCGTCTCGGCGAGACGGTTCAGATGAGTGGTCACAACATATACTTCTGATGAGAAATAAAGAAATTATTGAGCCTTGCCGGATATATTTTCCCATTAACGGCACTGACCTACTATTCTCTATATCCTGGATCCGCCCCTGTATACAGCTAGAAATAAAGTGTAATTAAGCTATAATATATGCAAGTTAGTAGTCAATATATTGTTACACTCTGAATGAGTCTGAAACACTATTCAAGATGTACCTTTAAATAATTAATATGGTGTCTGCACTATATTATGTTACAAGTTAGCCTTAAAGGCCCTGAACGGCTCAGTATTCCAATTTTCAGATTTGTTCAAACACAAAAACATGTCTGGCAACTGATTTAGTACACAAAACTAACATATACTGCCTAATCTTGTTTTGTGTACCTCTCAGTACATAATTACGTTTAATGTCAGCAACAACATTAACGTTTGTTATGAGTGACCAGTTTGACCCCCCGCTGTTTACCAGCCGCCAGCCAATCGCGGATAAGTCACAGGTCACTAGCCACATCGATGTAGCGCGATGTCCAACCCACACGAGGATAGTGGTAATTCCATTCCAGCGGTAGTCGTTCAACGAATCGCACCAAATTAGCGATATAAGCGTAAGTGTGTTTTATTATTAGCCGATCTATTTATAGATCGGCTAATATATTGGTCATCCATCGAATTCTGAAAAAGTTTGTAGCAACCCTTTTCTCCGCTATTCGGTAATCTACGAACGCGAATTTTGCTGTATCACTTCCAAATTGCATCAACCGATAAAGTTTGCATTTTTGGCAATTATCTCCGTTTAAATCTTTAAATATAGCCAAATAACACAATTTTGAATACGTAATGAGCTGAACGCCGGAAGAGATTGAACCCGGAAGTTGTTGTTGTTGAAGTCCATAGTTGGCTCTAATGGCCATATACGCCAACATACACCGATTATTGGGCTATTTAAAGCTTTTATTTATTAAACAGAACAAGTTTCAGCCACGTATAATCGCGTTTTATAAAATGTGTTTATTCGGCTAATTTATAATCGACCTCTGCTCAAAATCTCCTCCGACTAGCAACCCATGCATCTCGGGTTTATCCCATTGGATCGCGTATGCGCGTCATTTGACGCTAGTTAATATTCACAAAATTTTTTCCACCAATCAAAACGAAGAATTGCCCTTCATAGCGAACTTTGATTTGTTTACGTATCATGCAGGGATGGCAGGGATGCATCCAGCACGCTCGATTGCGGCAATCCCCCTTAATTATTGTCAATGTCGCAAATTATTGATTGTCTAGCGCCCGACATCGCGCAAAAAATCACGGATGGGCCCCTTTTTAAATGACCAGTGCGCACATTAAAAAAACGTAATTGACTATTTAAACGCGCTGCGTATTTAAATCATTGGAAGGCGTGCAGTTCAATTGAGTTTGTGCGGCCGTTGAACGTAAGCTTCGAGTCCATTTAAACCATTTAAATCGATAAACAAGGGATAAACAAGTGACAACGTTAACCTGTTATGCTCCATTAAGAAGTAATAAGCTTATGGCAAATCATATTACTTTGGGGCCGAGCTACTAAAGTGACTGGTGTGGCATGGAAATATTGAGTCCTGATTTTGGGAATTTTCCTCATCGTGGACCCGTTTAATGCGGGATAGTACAACCCGTTGGCCCGGCCTTAAATGACCTTAGCTGTTGATAGGCCGTTAAACACCAATACTCACTCGCTCATTCATCCCCCCCCCCCACCCCGAGACTCAGTAGCTACTAAAATGCGGACATATATTGAACCCTGATTTGATCGGCTAATAACATCATGACTCTGCATGTCTTTTCATTATACAATTCAAGCTGTTTTATAAATCAACATATACAATTACATTGTGTTGTAGCATAATTACATTGTATATAGCTAACAACGGGCATGTTGCGCTACCTATTCACGGAACCAGAACGCAATTATGTTCATTTTCTGGTCAATGTTCATACTTTGTGAAAACCCACAACATGGCGTTACCTAGTATATGTACATGCACGCGCAGTCACAGCTAGCGCACCATTATGTTTTCATTTTCGCGCTTTTAGCCACATTGAATGTTTACACCCAAGTTGTGCGCATTGTGTTCGGGTGTTAGTGTTGTACGCAATACATGCCCGACCTTCTTTTAGATAGCGTACGGTTACACATTATTATCCTAGTCTGTGCCTTGTGCAAATGTCGCGGACCAGATTTTCTAAATACGGCTGTTCATATCCACGTTTTATGGGTCCCTTAAAATGGAATTCTGTCCACTATATTGGTCACGCATACCGGCATAATTATTGACTTATTCTCCAAGTAATGCCGAAGGTAACGCGTGGGGGTGTGAGACGCAGGCGTGGTGGCAGTGGCGGTTTCGCTGACCTGCGCGTGGAAATACCGGCAGTGGTGGTGGCTCCAGACGTGACGCCCCCTGGCATGGTGGCTCAGGATGTAGTAATCCCAGGGTTGGCGTCCCAGGTGTGGTATACATGTATGGGAACCAGGCGCCAAATGGAAGTGCCATTCCATACATAATTTAGAAATTTCCCGGATAAATGATATTTGTTCACGCATATAAAACACAATTAATCACTCTGGTCATGTCTTAAATCACATAAAAATAGACGCGTTAGTGGCAGATCTATAAATCACTGGCGATCATATCAACGGGCTTGGCGGAAATTACACTCTGTAGTAAATGCCCGCTCCTGTTATCTAACTGATAATGCATTCATATTAAATTTAAATGTAAATGCTTTAGTTTAACTACGGCACTGGCTTGAGGGCTTGGCATATCGAGACTGACGGTTTGTGTCCCCTTCCGGTGGGACTGGGCTATCATGAATGTGTCTTGCCCAGGGATTAGATAAACATATTAAATTTGCTTCAAAACTTTACATTTATAGATGTTGCGGTACCGGCCTTGGCGATACCAGGCTTGGCGACAACGGGCTTGGCGGTACCGGACTTGGCGGTGCCGGGATTGGCGGCAACGGGCTTGGCGGCAACGGGCTTGGCGGCAACGGGCATGGCGGCACCGGGCATGACGGTACCGGGCGTGGCGGCACAGGGCGTACAGCAACTTACAGGTGATAGTATAATTCCAATAGATCAAATCGGTACATGTTCTAACCCTGTCCCTGTTATCCCGCCACTGCTGACTTTAGACACTGATTACTTAAGCGCACATGTTCCGTTGCAACTCAAACAAAGAATCTGGGACGATGGCTATATCAATTTGTCACTGCTTTCGAAATGCTCGATAGAATTATCAGAATTGTACAGCGGCAATAAGCTTTACTTAAACCAACAGGGGTGGTTCATAGAATCAAAACCGCATAGTACCAACAATAAACAACTATCCATCGAACAGCTCATTATTTATATGGACATCTACTGCCAAAAGTTCACTTCAAAAACGTCCGCATTCCTTCCATACACCGCAATGCCGCTTATAACCAACGTAAATTCGCGTGGCAAAAGTATGACGGAACAGTTTAGAATACGTCGAGCTACTAACCTCCAGTCATGGGCAGAAATGAACACCAGTCTGTGGCTAAAAATAATGGCATCATCCACATCAGAATATTTACAGAATCGGCAATATCAGCTCCCACCATCTCAAACATTACCTCGCGGTCAGACACCAGCATGTATAGCTTACAATAGAGGTCGGTGCAACTGGGCGAGGTGCAACTACATGCATGTTTGCAAAAATTGCACTGGAGCACACTCTCGTTCCTCGTGTCCACAATTAAGTCAGCAATCCACACAAACAACATTTCCAGGCCGGCGCTACGTCTCCCAACACGTCCCAATTCCGCGGTAGAGCGAATAGTAGATCCCGGCCATACCAGTGTCCTTAGTATAGCTTTTCACATCCCGCTGGAAATTCCGTAAACGACTTTATTAGTCCGTTATTTTGCACCGTCAAATACACGCACTTTGACAAAGCTGTAGAAATGATCCAAACTCTCGGTCCAGGCGCTGAGATGGTTAAACTAGATATTTCATCTGCATTTCGCCTTCTACAAATTTCCCCTCAGGACTTCGAACTATTGTGAATAAAGTTTGGCGTCTCGATAGCATGTTCAACATTTGAAAATGTTTCTACATTTCTGGAATGACTTGTCCGGAAACGCGCGCAATCGGATAAATTAAAACACTATTTGGCTGATTACCTATTAGGTGGCCGCCGTGGAACACTCTAGTGCAGTCACCTCTTACAAACATTTCATAATGTGTGTGAGCAGCTAGCTGTACCACTTGCAAAGGAAAAGACAGAAGGTCCGACCACAAAACTTTGTTTTCTAGGCCTAGAAATAGACTCTGTAGAAATGGTGGTAAGAATCCTAACTGCGAAATTGGACGAACTTCGCCAAAAAATCTCCAACTTGCTTAAAAAACACAAAACGAATTTAAAGGCAATGAAATCACTCCTGGGAAGTCTGGTCTTCGCATGCAGAGCAATTAAACCAGGCAGGGCATTCAGTTGACGCCTCATTGACTGAACAATTGGTGTGAAGGCGGGACATCATCTCATTCGCGTATCCGCAGAGATGAGGAAAGATCTAAACAATATGGCTGTTTTCCTAGAAAACTTTAACGTGGTTTCGGTTTTCAACGATTATCTCTAGGTGGGAAACCATAATATCGAATTATTCTCCGACAGCGCAGCAGGAATATGTTTGGGATTTGGCGTGTACTTTAACGGGCATTGGGTACATGCGGTTTGGCCGTTACTGTGGTTTGAACTTGGTTACGGACAATATAACACTTTTGGAATTCTTCCCGCTTCTAGTAGCTGTAGGTAGTTGGCACAATGAACTTCAAAACAATACAATTGTGTTTCGTACAGATGACGAATCGGTATGTCACATTATTAACACATCAACAAGCAAATCAAAAGACGTTATGTGTATGCTCCGACCATTCGTTCTAAAGTGGCTGCATTCCAATATATTGTTCAAAGCTGTAATATACCTGGCAAATTCAATGTCATCTGCGACAGCTTATCCAGGTTGCAATTTCAGAAATTCCGGCAGCTAGCTTCAACGGCGGACCAATGTCCACAAGAAAACGTACATTAGATAAATATATATTTAAACAACCAATGCATCACCGGTATTTTGGTTTACATGGGTCTATATTCTTGTTGTGTCTGTGGATATCTTGTTTATTTCTAACAAATTAGGCTTAGTTACAGATGTCTGGATCGTCGGGTCGTCGATCGTCTACTGGGCGCAGCGCCGAGCGTCCGCGACCCTATCATCACGCAATCTAGGCTTGGATGACATCCCAGCGACCATATAGTGGGTCGGAGTCCACGGAATGGCCTGGGACGGCGTTTTGCGAACAATCGGATGTAAACGGAGATCATGCTTATAATTCATTGTGGAGGGAATTCTTTACTAAAGGTAAATATGGGTTATCTCTCAAAACAGGTCGAAGACGATATTAATGAATTGGCCACCATATGCATGCTACCAGAGACAAAAATTGGCAGGTCAGACATATTACCACCCCGCTTTTGGGCACCCATGGCTAACAACAATGTTGTTGAAAATATTCGAAAACGTCTGAACCGCACTGGCAGAGCAGCAGCCATAAGCGTTGGCGGTTTTGCAATACAATACACAAAGCTTGAAATCGATAAACCAGAAATATATAGATCTGACGGTGTGCATCTGACGGATCAAGGCAATGATACATTCATACATGCACTGAACTTGGCCATCAACCAGTTCGTAAATTACGCTAACCCTCACTCCACATTGCAAATATCTAATGTAAAATGGCGAAAATTTGTTGCTGTACACATTTTGTGGCGGTATGTGCAGGTGAAAACGCTTATAAATGTTCTTGATCGCTTCAATGAACCGCTTTATTGAAACCGAAATTGCTCCTTTCTGTCTGGAACTTGCCGACGAAATTGAGGCATTTGGAGCCTGCCTTCGGCTTCAGCTACATAAATACATATATAGCTTTGGTGCGCCCATATTAATAGGTGCGCTCGTAAACCTTGGCGCACCAAAGTTGCTATCATTCACCCGCACAATGTGAATTTTATTGTAAGCCTTATGGAATGTGCCTTTGGCTTCTCATAGTGCTTGCTAAATACATACTGGTTGCTAAATACATATTGCTAAAATAAATATGGCTGAATCGACCGCGGCCATCTACATCCATATTGTGTTGTGTCCCTTTAATTACTAGTTAAACTGGTTCGTATCATAAGTATACCCCTCGCAACGAGTTGTGGGGGGTATACTGGAGTCGGGTTGTCCGTCCGTCCGTCCGTCCGTCCGTCCGGTTCCGTCCGTCCGTCCGTCCGTGTGTGTGCGTGTGTGCGTCCGTCCGTGCGTCCGTAAACTTAACATCAGAGAAATATTGTTATGACTTCTATTTCCTTCATCTAAAATGCTTAATATTTCACACATGCATTCCTGTAGGGCTCTACTACCATGCTGTGTCAAATCCACGACCGTCCAACCCCCACTGATCCCAAGATCAAGGTCAAATACTTAGTCTCTTTACAAAACTTAACATCAGAGAAATATGTTATAACTTCAATTTCCTTAATCTGAAATGCTTAATATTTCACACATGCATTCCTGTAAGGCTCGACTACCATGCTGTACCAAATCAACGACCGTCCAACCCCCACTGATCCCAAGGTCAAGGTCAAATACTTTCTCTTTACAAAACTTAACATCAGAGAAATATGTTATAACTTCAATTTCCTTAATCTGAAATGCTTAATATTTCACACATGCATTCCTGTAAGGCTCGACTACCATGCTGTGCCAAATCCACGACCGTCCAACCCCGGCTGATCCCAAGGTCAAGGTCAAATATTTAGTCTCTTTACAAAACTTAACATCAGAGAAATATGTTATAACTTCTATTTCCTTAATATAAAATGCTTAATGTTTCACACATGCATTCCTGTAAGGCTCTACTACCATGCTGTGCCAAATCCACGACCGTCCAACCCCCGCTGATCCCAACGTCAATGTCAAATACTTAGTCTCTTTACAAAAGTTAACATCAGAGAAATAAAGTGATAACTTCTGCTTCCTTCATTGAAAATTCTTAATATTTCACTTGTGCATTCCTCTAAGGATGTACTATCATACTGTGACAAATCTACGACCGTCCAACCCCCGCTGATCCCAAGGTCAATGTCACATACTTAGTCTCTTTACAAAACTTAGCATCAGAGAAATATGTTATAACTTCTATTACCTTAATCTAAAATGCTTAATGTTTCACACATGCATTCATGTAAGGCTCTACTACCATATTGTGCCAAATCCACGACCGTCCAACCCCCGCTGATCCCAACGTCAATGTCAAATACTTAGTCTCTTTACAAAAGTTAACATCAGAGAAATAAAGTGATAACTTCTGCTTCCTTCATTGAAAATTCTTAATATTTCACTTGTGCATTCCTCTAAGGATGTACTATCATGCTGTGACAAATCTACGACGGTCCAACCCCCGCTGATCCCAAGGTCAATATCACATACTTAGTCTCTTTACAAAACTTAACATCAGAGAAATATTTATAACTTCTATTTCCTTAATCTAAAATGCTTAATGTTTCACACATGCATTCCTGTAAGGCTCTACTACCATGCTGTGCCAAATCCACGACCGTCCAACCCCCGCTGATCCCAACGTCAATGTCAAATACTTAGTCTCTTTACAAAAGTTAACATCAGAGAAATAAAGTGATAACTTCTGCTTCTTTCATTGAAATGCTTAATATTTCACTTGTGCATTCCTCTAAGGATGTACTATCATGCTGTGACAAATCTACGACCGTCCAACCCCCGCTGATCCCAAGGTCAATGTCACATACTTAGTCCCTTTACAAAACTTAACATCAGAGAAATATGTTATAACTTCTATTACCTTAATCTGAAATGCTTAATGTTTCACATATGCATTCCTGTAAGGCTCTACTACCATGCTGTGCCAAATCCACGACCGTCCAACCCCCGCTGATCCCAACGTCAATGTCAAATACTTAGTCTCTTTACAAAAGTTAACATCAGAGAAATAAAGTGATAACTTCTGCTTCCTTCATTGAAAATTCTTAATATTTCACTTGTGCATTCCTCTAAGGATGTACTATCATGCTGTGACAAATCTACGACCGTCCAACCCCCGCTGATCCCAAGGTCAATGTCACATACTTAGTCTCTTTACAAAACTTAACATCAGAGAAATATGTTATAACTTCTACTTCTTTCATCGCAAATTCCTTATATTTCATGCATGAATTCCGCTAAGGCTCTACTATCATGCTATGACAAATCCCTGCTGATCTCAATGTCAAGGTCACATACTTAATCTCTGTACGAAACTTACCATCAGATAAATCGGTTATAACTTATATATCCTTGCTCGGATCTGTTTCCCATTTCACACACGCATTGCTACAATGGATCTCCGTTTGTGCCGCCCCGCTAAGCCCATAGTAAAAGGTCACAAGCCCACACACTTGGAAAATGTTTACATATTTAGGGGTACCTGGGCCCACGCGGGGGGGGGGGGGTATTCCGTAAGCCTCGCTTACTGACCAATCTAGTTACGTTTAATGTCAGCAACACATTAAAGTTTGTTATGAGTGACCAGTTTGACCCCCGCTGTTTACAAGCCGCCAGCCAATCGTGGATAAGTCACAGGTCACTAGCCACATCGATGTAGCGTGATGTCCAACACACACGTGTATAGTGGGACCGGCGTGCTGCCATTCCAGCGGTATAGTCGTCCGACGAATCGCACCAAATTACCATACCCAGCCACCCCTATTATCTCTTTTGATCTGCTTCTATTTAAGCGTAGGATATTGACATTATTGGAATTTGTTGATGATGCAGCAAAGTGTATGCATTGCAGGGCGATTTCTGGCCAAACAGACACGGGTAGCACACCTATACAACATGCCTGTGGTCGTATAGATGGTCACCACCAACACGGTAGAGTCGTCAGTGTTTGCCACGATTTGAAAGACTCGATATTCAGCCTTCACAAACAGCCTACCCAGGATGGGAGAACTTACAATTGGCAATCTACCATCAATTTCTACTTTGTCGCGGTTGATTGTATTTACAATATACGAAATTATATCGACACAGCGGTGTGTGCGGGTGAAAACGCTTATAAATGTTCTTTATCGCTTCAATACCTGCTTTATCGAAACCGAAATTGCTCCTTTCTCTCTGGAACTTGCCGGCGACATTGAGGCCTTTGGAGCCTGCCTTCGGCTTCAGTTACCTAAATAAATATATAGCTTTGGTGCGTCCATATTAATAGGTGAGCTCGTAAACCTTGGCGCACCAAAGTTGCTATCATTCACCCGCACAAAGTGCATTTTACTGTATGCCTTATGGAATGTGTTCCGTTAAGGCCATCGTAATATCGCTATCGGGTCGATACTACGAGATCACGACAGTACGATGACGATAGTACGATACTACGATGACGATACTACCATGCCACGATGGCAATAGTACGATACCACGATGTCAATAACGCGATACCACGATAATATGATGACGATACTACGATATTATATCGTACTATCGTCATCGTAGCATCGTACTATCGTCATCGTACTGTCGTGATCTCGTAGTATCGACCCGATAGCGATATTACGATGGCCTGAACGGAACACTGTTTATCGCAGTATCATACTATCGTCATCGTGCTATCATACTATCGTCATCGTAGTATCGTAATATCGTCATTGTAGTATCGTACTATCGTCATCGTGGTATCGCCTTCCGGATGAACGCGTTGGACAAGGTACCACAGCGGTTTAAATTGCATTTATTCTTCTTAAGGTCAATTTTTTAGAATTGTTTATTTAATGTTGCTCCCATTATATTCTTATAAGCTGAACAATACTGTATTATAATGTTTAATAATATAATAAATGGGATAATTGTGTTCCCTATTTCATATTTTTTCTCCTCAAAATGTGGCGTTCACGCTAAAATGCCCCAGCGCTTTAAATATTTTAAGGGGAAATGTCTGCAAAGTGACTATGACTTTGGGTGTTGGGACATGGGGTGCATGCAGAACAAAGCATAATGCCCAGACTCACATTGTTGCCAAATATTATGAAAATCCAACAAGTGGCTAACAAAGGAATGGAGAATACTACATTGCTGTATCCATTACGGTGTTCCGTTAAGGCCATCGTACTATCGCTATCGGGTCGATACTACGATAGTACGATACTACGATACTACGATACTACGATAATACGATACTACGATGACGATAGTACGATACTACGATGACGATAGTACGATGCTACAATGATAATAGTACGATAGTACGATACTACGATGACGATACTACCATGTCACGATGGCGAGAGTACGATACCACGCTGTCGATAACGCGATACCACGATAGTACGATGACTATACTACGATATTATATCGCACTATCGTCATCGTAGTATCGTACTATCGTGATCGCGTAGTATCGACCCGATAGCGATATTACGATGGGCTTAACGGAACACTGTTTATCGTAGTATCGTACTATCGTCATCGTGCTATAATACTATCGTCATCGTAGTATCGTAATATCGTCATTGTAGTATCGTACTATCGTCGATCCCGTTGCTCCCATTATATTCTTATAAGCTGAACAATACTGTATTATAATGCTTAATAATATAATAAATGGGATAATTGTGTTCCCTATTTCATAAGTTTTCTCTTCAAAATATGACGTTCACGCTAAAATGCCCCAGCGCTTTAAATAGTTTAAGGGGAAAGGTCTGCAAAGTGACTATGACCTTGGGTGTTAGGACATGGGGTGCATGCAGAACAAAGGATAATGCCCAGACACACATTGTTGCCAAATAGTATCAAAATCCAACAAGGGGCTAACAAAGGAATGGAGAAAACAAGTTAAATGCCAGTGTGAAGAATATATTGCCAAAGTAAACATTTTAGTAAGATTTGCTGAAAATATTCCCCAACTCTGTCCAACAAGTTGTTTACAAAGTCAAAAGTCTCGCGGGGGCTTGTAATCGAGTGCGCCCATTACGTCATTTTAGAGTTGTTCTGTAAATACAATAAATTCTATAAATACGCTGTTTTCCAAGAAGCGAATGGCGTGAACGTCATATTTTGAGGAGAAAAATTATGAAATAGGGAACACAATTATCCCATTGATTATATGATTAAACATTATAATACAGTATTATTCAGCTTATAAGAATATAATAGGAGCAAAATTAAATAAAAAAATGCTAAAAAATTGACCATAAAAAGAATAAATTCAATTTACCTTGTCCAGCGCGTCCATCCGGAAGGCGGTACGATGACGATAGTACGATATCATATCGTAGTATCGTCATCATACTATCGTAGTATCGCGTTATCGTCATCGTAGTATTGTAATATCGTACTATGGTAGTATCGACCCGATAGCGATATTACGATGGCCTTAACGGAACTCCGTAAGCCATTGTATTCGTTATCCTGTATATGAGTGTGTTGAGCGGCGGCCGGTCACGACGCGTTCAACATGTTCAAAGTCAGGAATATCGTATATGTCAGTCATGTACAGTCGGGATATCATTTAGGCGAGTAAATGTCACTTGTGACACAAAAGATACTCACGCAGATGATTATATGTGTACACCTTTCCTGCTGTATCCATTGTATTCGTTATCCTGTATATGAGTGTGTTGAGCGGCGGCCGGTCACGACGGGTTCAAAGTCAGGAATATCGTATATATCAGTCATGTACAGTCGGGATATCATTTAGGCGAGTAAATGTCACTTGTGTGGTTAACCATATTATCACGAGTTACTAACTCCGAAGAAACGTAATTTTTCCGTAAATAACGTCAAATGTTGAAGAAAAAAATAAGAACATAAGTGGAATTAATTCCGTGAGTATTTGCCGTGATTTGCCGTGTCAACGTTTGGCGTCATTTACAAAAGATACTCACGCAAATATGTGGCTGCGACTGAAGAAAAGGGACGTATGTGCTTTTCGACCTGTGTAGATCCAGATCAGCCTGTGCATCCGCACATTCTGATGAGGATTTGCACCGTTCGCCATTCCATCAATGAAACATCCGTCATCCTTCTAACAAGCTGTATATCGTCATCAGTTACAGCAGTGTGTTATTTGATCAGGAGCTACACTGGCCACACATGTCAGAAGCCCCATTCCTCCAGTCACAGCAACATATATTTGATAATATTTCCATAAACGATAACAATAACGTATATATATTCTCATACAATGCCCTTATTTAGACTCTCGGTGAGAAAATGTACCTTACAACGTGTATGCCCAGCATAGATCCAAATCAGTTTGCCCATCCACGCAGTCTGATCAATGTCTACACTGGTGACTATGACTATTCAACCAATATAACGCTGTGATAATGCATACCAATTCGTGATCAGTATATTGGCTGTACGAGTCCATGAATCATGATCAGGGTATACACTGGTAAACCAATGTTAGATTGGCTAAATGGACGCCAGCGTGGGCATTGGTCAGACTGCACGGATATAACACTGTACTGGAGATATACTGGTTACACGCATGGATAGTCATGACTCTATTGACTGTCAGAGTACAATGATGATGACCAGGGTATACACCGACCATACCTCTCCGCAAGGTCGTTTTATCAGCCAGCGTCAAATATTTATCATGTACATTTAATACACAGTTAACGCTCGATTTCCACCAATTAAGGATCCATATCTTAAGGAGAATACCTGTCACCCTTCTAAACAGTAATATAGATCGCAATGATTAGGCTACAGGAGTCTGCTATTTGATCAGGAGCTACACTGGTCACACATGTCAAAAGCCCCGTTTCTCCAGTCACATCCATATATATTTGTGAATATTTCCACAATAGATAAAGTAGATATTTTCTCATACAACACTCGTAGTTGGACTCTCGGTGGGAAAAGGCACCTGACAACCAACGTTTATGACCAGCATAGATCCAAATCAGTTTGCGCATCCACGTAGTCTGATCAATGTCTACACTGGTAGCCATTCAACCAACATAACGTTGTGATAATGAATACCAATTCGTGATTAGTATATTGGTTGTACGAGTACATGAATCATGATCAGGGTATACACTGGTAAAATAATGTTAGATTGGTTGAATGGAGGCCAGCGTAGGCATTGGTCAGACTGCACGGATATCCAAACTGTTCTGGAGCTATGCTGGTCACATACATGAATAGCCATGACTATATCGACTGTGAGATGATGATCAGGGTATACACTGGCCATACCTCTCCTCAATGTCGTTTTACCAGTCAGCGGCCCTTATTTATCATGTAATGCACGGTTAAAGCTCGATTTCCACAAATTAAGGATCCATGTCTTAAGGAGAATATCAGAAACTTTGTTGTTTTCTATTTATTGCTGGTAATCTAGTGAAACGACTTGAAAACTACATGTGAAAATACCAAGTTGTTAAACAATTACAAAGGCTTGAAATTTAAATGAACTGAAATATGACGTCATATGTAAAATTACGTATCAACTTTAATTATATTAATTCCAATTTATTGTTTTTAATTTGCAGTTTTCTTCCATTAGTTTCTCGTGTGAAAATAGCATTGCTGTTGAACGGACGTAAAACCCCAATCAATAAATCATTCAACCAGCCAACTAACCAACCAACCAACCAACCAACCAACCAACCAACCAACCAACCAACCAACCAACAAATCAATCATGAAACCTTTCATATTGTTAATAGTTGTGGACAGAGCATTCCTGACTGGAGATCCCAGGGTATACATGTAAGCGTACTATCGCATCCACCATTGTTTCTGTAGATCCGGGCCAATATATCAGCCGCCCATTTCACTAAAGTTCGTACGATAGACCAGCATGCTGGTCGGTGCAAAAATAATATTTACAAAAAAGTCGGTATTAGCCGCCCATTTGGGGAAATCTATGGTGGGTTTGTTCACGGTTGTGTATTATTAATGACCTCCACATGTCGGTGGAAAAATAGTAGCACTAGTAAATTTCAAACCACTCTGAAACAAATGACCTTAATGTGACCTTTAGGGTTGGACCTTGGTCTAGGGGATATGACATTGGACTTCAATACCGGAAGCTGTGAGTCGTGAAACCCAAATAAATGTTTAGAAATCTTCGTACGAACACATGCATAGCACGTAGTTTAGTGAAATATGCGTCTAATTTGTGACCACAACAACATATCGTCATTGATTGGTCTGATCCATGGGGTCAAATTGTATTCGAGAGGATTTCAACAAGGTCATAATCTGACGGCAAGGTCAGGGACACATTGGTCTCTCGCCGAGATGTTTATTTATTTATTTTGTCGGTGAAATTAGCAATGTGGGCATACACCATTCAGTGATTTACGGCTCTGTTAACCCTTAGAAATATAAATTGTCGTCTGCTGTTGTATTATAGTTTGTTTAATTCTCAATAAAAAACGTGGTTTCACAAGACTTTAGTATTGGAAATGATTATAAAGTGTTGTCAACCAATTTTTTATGAGAAAAAAAGGAAATTCAACAGCACACGACAATTTTATTTCAGCACTGTAAGGGTTAGTTTATGACCTTGCTGGACGTCAAATACATACGACCAATCCCACAAAGACAGACACACTATAAACAAGTAAGTGTCATTCATAATTTATTCACACAGTAAAAGATACTAAAAACAAGTAAGCACAAATAACATACAATCATATCAATATAGTGAGTTATTTGTTCTTGCCAATATAATTTCCATGTATTTCAATCAAAGCGACGTGTAATATACATTGTTGTTGACAATAAAATCATTAGGATTCGTCGTTTTATACGTTAACAATATAAATGTAAAGATGTTAAATTGTGGCATCTGGATCTGTTTAGCATGAATATTTGTAACACCAAATTTTATTTCCAAAATTTAACGCCAAATATTTTAGGGCACATTGCTTTGTATACATCAGGCTATCATTTATCACTCGTGTAACCTTCTCTATTACATGTACGGACATATGGTAGAGGATGTTACATGAGGGATGATTTAATACGATATTTATTATATGAGTTTATTGATTTCATCATGACATATGTGAACGAGTTTAATA
The DNA here is from genome assembly GCA_029237695.1 of Conchocele bisecta. Classification (NCBI taxonomy): domain Eukaryota; kingdom Metazoa; phylum Mollusca; class Bivalvia; order Lucinida; family Thyasiridae; genus Conchocele; species Conchocele bisecta. Next base: position 46,578 of record JAQRGA010000114.1, read on the forward strand.
AATACAGTATATTAAATCAGCACAAATCTTACATTCAATTTATAGCAAGACCATACATTCCGCTGCACCGATCACATTTGGCTTCCGTAGTAGATGTGGCAGTTACATATTTATGTATTACACTAGTGTAACTATGATTCTTAATACACAGAGTTGTCACATTGTAACTGCCGACTGTATGCAATAAGGAATGATAACAACAGTGCAGTAGATGTGGCAGTTACATATTTATGTATTACACTAGTGTAACTATGATTCTAATTACACAGAGTTGTCACATTGTAACTGCCGACTGTATGCAATAAGGAATGATAAACAACAGTGCAGTAGATGTGGCAGTTACATATTTATGTATTACACTAGTGTAAACTATGATTCTTAATACACAGAGTTGTCACATTTTAACTGCCGACTGTATGCAATAAGGAATGATAACAACAGTGCAGTAGATGTGGCAGTTACATATTTATGTATTACACTAGTGTAACTATGATTCTTAATACACAGAGTTGTCACATTGTAACTGCCGACTGTATGCAATAAGGAATGATAACAACAGTGCAGTAGATGTGGCAGTTTACATATTTATGTATTTACACTAGTGTAACTATGATTCTTAATACACTGAGTTGTCACATTGTAACTGCCGACTGTATGCAATAAGGAATGATAACAACAGTGCAGTAGATGTGGCAGTTACATATTTATGTATTACACTAGTGTAACTATGATACTTAATACACAGTGTTGTGACATTGTAACTGCCGACTGTATGCAATAAGGAATGATAACAACAGTGCAGTAGATGTGGCAGTTACATATTTATGTATTACACTAGTGTAACTATGATTCTTAATACACAGAGTTGTCACATTGTAACTGTCAACTGTATGCAATAAGGAATGATAACAACAGTGCAGTAGATGTGGCAGTTACATATTTATGTATTACACTAGTGTAACTATGATTCTTAATACACAGAGTTGTCACATTGTAACTGCCGACTGTATGCAATAAGGAATGATAACAACAGTGCAGTAGATGTGGCAGTTACATATTTATGTATTACACTAGTGTAACTATGATTCTTAATGCACATTGATGTCACATTGTAACTGCCGACTCTATGCAATAAGGAATGATAACAACAGTGCAGTAGATGTGGCATTTACATATTTATGTATTACACTAGTGTAGCTATGCTTCTTAATACACAGAGTTGTCACATTGTAACTGCCAACTGTATGCAATAAGGAATGATAACAACAGTGCAGTAGATGTGGCAGTTACATATTTATGTATTACACTAGTGTAACTATGATTCTTAATACACAGAGTTGTTACATTGTAACTGCCAACTGTATGCAATAAGGAATGATAACAACAGTGCAGTAGATGTGGCAGTTACATATTTATGTATTACACTAGTGTAACTATGATTCTTAATACACAGTGTTGTCACATTGTAACTGCCCATTGTATGCAATAAGGAATGATAACAACAGTGCAGTAGATGTCGCAGTTACATATTTATGTATTACACTAGTGTAACTATGATTCTTAATACGCAGAGTTGTCACATTGTAACTGCCGACTGTATGCAATAAGGAATGATAACAACAGTGCAGTAGATGTGGCAGTTACATATTTATGTATTACACTAGTGTAGCTATGATTCTTAATACACAGTGCTGTCACATTGTAACTGCCGACTGTATGCAATAAGGAATGATAACAATAGTTCAGTAGATGTGGCAGTTACATATTTATGTATTACACTAGTGTAACTATGATTCTTAATACACAGAGTTGTCACATTGTAACTGCCGACTGTATGCAATAAGGAATGATAACAACAGTGCAGTAGATGTGGCAGTTACATATTTGTGTATTACGCTAGTGTAACTATGTTTCTTAATACACATTGTTGTGTTCTTAATACATAGTGTTGTCACATTGTAGCTGCCAACTGTATGCAATAAGGAATGATAACAACAGTGTTAGAATAAAATACAGCAAACTTACTGACATGTGACAAGTTTATACACACATGACCTTTGTCACCATACATAACATACATGTATCAGTCTGATCAGGGTATACATTCTACATTGCCGACTCATGTTTCTGGCTACAAGTATACATTGATGGGCTGTACATTCTCAGGTGGTTAATTAACTAATTACAGTGTTGCTTAATACTTCCGAGGTATTTTCCCGAACGTCAGTGTCACGTGACACATCATAGCAGGAACAATACAAGGGAAGTAACCTTGTTTATTCGTGAGAAACCCAGATTTAATTATGCACACACGTGCATTTTTTTTTTTATCACAATGTGGTTGTGAATATTTACTAGTAGTTTGCGGCTGTACAATGCCACATTAATTCCAGTTGTGTGGCATTTGAGCAGGGCGAGAGAAAATCTGAAATTTCTGGCGTTTGCGAAAATCGGGTTTGTGATCCAGTGTGAATTTCAATAAATTCAGGTTTTACTCGTCTCAACAGACACTAGACAATTCTGGTGTCTAATCGCTATACACAAATGCCAAAACATTCTTGTTTTAATCGTTCTACAAAAGTCCAAGAAATTCTACAAAAAACAAAATGCCAGAAGAAGGTCCTATCTAACTTCAGCTGAGCAAAATCGAGAAAATTCCTGATCGTGTCCGGTGTAATGAAATTCGGTTATCTCACGTATAAACTGACGTTTCTATATACACGGTGGATTCTCCGTCCGTCCCTAGCTCTTGTACACGGGGCCAACTAGTACGTTGCCTAGCAACTGGTGACCATTGTGTTGTATCTCATCTAAATATTTAAATATTTAACTTTGATGACGTGCAAGTATTTATATAAATGATTTCGCTTTTACAGATGGAGACGTAAGAGTGGCTCTTAATGTGGGAGAAAACCGGAGTAGCTCCCGCTGGGTGTTTATAGAACTGAACAACTCATATATGTATGCCACCGGTAAACAAGTTAATATTTTCACACACAAAAATCACATGTTTCACTCAGTCTTCGGCAACGTCACAGTAGTATATTACAAATGCATATATTACCCAAATAAAAGTGTACAACGGAACCTCTCTAAACAGGGGGTCCGATTTTGACAGGTTGCATTGTATTTACAAACATAACGTTTTCAGTTGTAACCGTCTGCGTCATTGGCTGACTAGTCACCCATCCAAGCGTCACCTGACGGCGTCCGTGAATGACGTAGCTAGTTACACATGTTAATAAGAGCTAACAACCCATACCAGCTATACTCAATACCAGAAACATGACACCATGGCAACGGTTGGGTAGCGTGGAATCATCTCTATATATATTAAGTGTACATGTATATATATAATTATGTCATTGTTTCTTAATAAACAATGCGATAATTTCCGTAATTGTGAGAAAACAAATATCGAAAACATAGGATCAATTCCGATTCTTTTTTCATCTTTACCGATTTCACACCAATACGTCTGAATATATCGGAAATGGACGAACATTTTCGAATCAATTCCGAAAACTTAATTTAATAAAAAACTGAAATAAAAAAGGAATATATCTCAAAATCCTTATTTGTTGGAATGATGTGAAAATGAAGATACCGCATTCACAAGCCAAATACAAAACCTACAATGTGAACATTATTATACAATGGAACCTCTCCAAAGCCGACACCCTGACAGATCCCCAGGGTGTCCGGTTTTGAGAGGTTCTACTGGAGATCAGACATTTAAGCACTCCATGACAAATTATAGTGCTTTGCAATCACGAAAAGTCATTATATCATAGGTACATAACAATGACACACATCTGAATTAAACATCCACATTTCCCAAGTTTCCGGTTTAGTGAGGTTTCTCTGTATCCATGGTCAGTCCATGAGATATTTGATTTATCACATTCGTGTATTTCACCGATATTAAACTGGCGCGGAAGATATAAAGACCTTCGGAAAAAGATGTCGAATTTTGGCAAACACTTTAGAGAACATGGACTGACACAAACATGCATAGAATACACATATATACATACACGCGCAAAACTACTAAAAAGCAAACACAAATAAAGATAATCAATAGTAGGTTCAATATATTCTGATGTTGGACACTAGGTTAGAAAATTGCCGATTGTTGCTGGTCACTTCAGAAGTTGGATAAATGTTGTATTAAAGTTTGCAAAACTATATGGAGTCAGTAGAACAAGAGGACTAACTCTGTACTGGAAATAGGCAGTTTGGCTTCAGAAAATGTTCTTGGGTTCGCTGACTGGGACACATGACGTAATTGGCTCGACCACACACTTAGTGATTTCAACGTCGTTTCCTATTCGCCAAACTCGCCCGTGATATAATGGTATTCTGCTTATCCAATGTCCGTGTTTGTTGTGCAAAATGTTCTCGGTGGTATGGTGACGTCAATTTACAAAACTGTCAGTTATTGGTATTCGTGGTATCATATACAGCAAGTTGAGGACACGTGATGAAACGCCTTACACAACATCCAGATATAGCTTTTAACAGACCTGAAAATATACGAAAGAGGCTCGTTAAATCAAGAATTCGCAGACATTTGTAAATGTTTGTCATGCATAGTTATGTTGAAATATCCGCCGTTAGAAATGATCACTCTCTAGACTAGATGTTAGTTGAACAATTACTTGTTCATGGGCAGCAGACAGACAATGCTAGAACAGTCGTGATTATTATTATTCTGACGTCACTGTTGCAACTGCAACATTCCGCTATTCTTATCACAGTATTATCACAGTATTAGCGTAGATTTTCTGACTTATTTATTGTAACAAAGCTATATCTGGATATATATGCAACGTGTGGCATTTACAATATAGTTGCGATGTGATCATTATTTGACATTTTACCTGCGGCACCTATACTAGACATCAAAATGGAGTAACCATTGCCACGTCTCCTCACTTACATTATTGCAGTATTGACATTGTTATCAGACTGTTTGTCTGTGTGCATCAGTTGATCACCACTGGCACACATCAGACGTAAACCCTTTCAACAGTACTTATATATGTGTTTTTTAAACAGTGTAGATCCAGATGTGTCGGATCGTATCGAGATAATGAATATCGAAGACGCAGTGCTTAGTATGGCCAACGTAATTGTGGCCGTGACTGGAGAAATTGGGCTTACGGGATTTGTGACCATTGTAACACATGATCAAATAGCACACGCGCGTAGTCTGATAACAATATATGCTGCTCGTTAGAAGCATGACGGGTGATTCATTTATGGAATGACGAATAGTGCAGGTCCTGATTAGACTGTGCGGATTCACAGGCTGATATGGATCTACACTGGTCGCAAAATACATAAGCCATTTGGTATGGAAAACGTCATTGGGTAAGGAAAACGTCAGTAAAGAGTCATTAGGGATGGGATTTGTGACCAATGTAACACGTGATCAAAAACCACACGCATGTAGTCTGGTAACAATCGATACTGATGACAAACGTCATTGAAACGTCATTGAAACGTCATTAGATAGGAGAAACATCATTAGGTATGGAAAACGTCATTGAAACGTCATTAGATAGGAGAAACATCATTAAGTATGATGTCATTAGGTATACGTCATTAGGTATGGACAACGTCATTAGGTATACGTCATTAGGTATGGAAAACGTCATTAGGTATGGAAAACGTTAAGATGGACGTGTTTCGAAGCGCCGGTCACCGGTAGATATCTAGGACAGGATGGTAACGCCCACGGTCAACAGTATAACGGCAACACTGGTGACTACAGCCGCCGCCGTGGATGGACATACGCCGATAGCGACTGTCGCCGTCCCCGTCTGCTGAGTACTGCCGGCAGACCCCGCGTCCTTGGCCAACACGATGAGGGCGTAGGCTTTCAATGTCGCCCTGTCCACTGTCTTACTAGCGGCGATCGTGATAACCCCAGCACTGGACACTTGAAAAACCGTGTCGGTATTGCCCGCAGCTGGTGAAGTAAATACAGATTATTGTTGGTGTATACATTGGTATGTAATACTTACATATATTCCAAAACACATAAACATAAATATACATATGTGGCTGTGACTGGAGAAGGCTTATGGGATTTGTGACCAGCATAGTTCCTGATCAAATAACACTTTGCTGTAGTCTGATAATGATCTACATTGCTTGTTGGAAGCATGCTGGGTGCTGTATTGATGGAATGGCGAACAATGTAGACCCTGGTCAGGTTGATCTGGATCGACACTAGTTACAAATCCTATAAGCCCAATTTCTCCAGTCACAGCCACATACTAGTAAAACGCGGCATTTGCTGAAATTGTTGTAGTCTTGAAGTTTGTGATTATTGTCATCCAGAGACATATAGAAAACTAAAGCAAAACATAAATTGGTACCATATTGTTCAACACTGTCTTAACCACCATCAAAAATTCAAAATGGCCGATTAGATTAAATAGATATCATTCATATATTGAATTTTTACTAACCTAATTTCAAGAGAGCGAAATATATAAAACTGCGGTTTGTTCAATAATTGAAAAATAAATAAAGCAATATATTGTATTGCTTAAACAGGCAACATCACACCAAGTATCATGAAATAATAACGTCAATGGAAAATAAAGAACAGACACCCAAAGGAGACTCGTAGCATAAATCACTATACACACATGACACGCGCACATCCCTGGTAGAGGTTTGTGAGATCATGTGCCAAATTAACTCGGATATCCTGGCTCTCACGCAAGGTAAGTCACCCTGCGTGATAGCCACAACATTCGGGTCAGTGCCAAATGGGCCAGATTAGATGCACTTACCCTGTATGTCGTAGGTGGCGAAATTGGTTGCTGTCACTGTTGTTACAGTCGTGCCTATAAAAATACATATATAATACATATAGTCACACAATAAATCACAGTAGTTTCTACACCGGGCATCGAGAAGCTAGGCTGACCGATGTCACTGACACTTATATTGATAATGCCCGTGTTGTAACAGTTTCCCAAATCACCTGTAATAACAGCGTATTAAAATCATACTACACTAACCGATACAGCACGCGCAGAACATTGCGGAGACCGCAGGAACTGTACATGTATATGTGTAACTTCTAAATAAAACGACCCCTAACTTACTTGACTAAAATCACATTTTATGCAATAATTCCTCATCCTAGACTATTTAAATACCATAAAAATGTTCAGTTCAGCAATTGAGCCACAACACAGGTTTCATTGCCTGTAAATTCTGTCTAAATAAAGATAACGATTGATCAAACACAATACGTACCAGCCCCTGATCCATCGGTGACGGTTTCGGCGTACGTGGCTGGGGTAAATACGGGCGGATCAAGCACGTCCGTTACAGCAAGCGTCAACGTTATGGTACCCGTGACACCAGTGTCAGTATACCTAGACATAGATAGTTTAACTGTCGTGTAGCACGGCACAGCCCACTTGCCAATCCAGTGATACATGTACAACCGACCAGGGGCCCGTTTCACTAAACTCCGTACGGCTAAAATGTTCGTAAGTGCAAAATTGTGATAGTCTGTACATTTCTCATTAACAATCTTTTCTTGTAAACAATTATTGAATTTACATGTATTGAGCATAGGCTGCATATACAGCCTACGCTCATTAAATGTAAATTCATCAATTGAAATGTAGAGACGATCCTAAATTTGCACTTACGAACATTTTAGTGTTACGAAGTTTAGTGAACCGGGACCCAGGTGAATGTACCTAAAGACACCATTGAAAGTATTTTGATTAACGATTTATGAGGTTGTTCTTAAATAACGAAATATACTGTTTCTTAGAATTATGCCGGTTATTTCACTGACATAATGGCGAACAGCGCAGACCAGGATTGACCAGTCTGTCCGGATACATCTGAGGATACCCTGGCGGCAAATGCCGTAAGCCCTATTTCTCCAGTGACAGATGTCTGTCCACGTTCAGCAGATAAATCATGCAATGCACGGTGGCGTTTATTGTAGTGTAAATATACTGTGTACACCCATTACTGGTACATGTAGGTGCACCACTAACACATGGACTGAACTGAATCACAATCTACCCGTTTTGGCTCTTATGTATGTTTCTGACGTTCTTGTGTGTGACGTTGAATCCTGTAATGCCCATTCAAAGAGTAGTATGATTAGTTATAATCCCCTTACTCCTAAACAATGGGGCTCAGGTATCTAGTGTGGTGAGGATCTGGCACAGATCGGATATTCTAATTATATATGTTGTTATTTATGTAAATGTTCAGTTTCTCCCACCCCCACCGCCCCGACCAGTCATAGAGGTGAAATGTGTTGAATTTTAACATGTTGGCAGGCCGTTAAACACGAATAAACAAACAAACTGCTGATTATAGATGAGTGAGCAGTATCAGCAGAATTTATAATGGTGAAAACAAAATACATGCCAGGTTTTGACAATTTCTTGGCCATTTATATTAATAATATATTTGTATTGTCTGGTGTTTAGGACAAGGAGATAAAAAGGTGGGACATGAGATGCATGATTATTTCTCTGTTGTACTTTACAGCTGACATTGAACCATATAAAAACTACACTTGGTCAATTGATTTCTTCTGCAATAAAGTATGAGGCGGACCTACAGTTAGAGTACAGTGTTAGTTTCCTCCTCAGCAGGTATTTCACAATAACTGATTTAACCAAGTAAACAGAACAAACGACCCGCGCTACAATTTGTTTTTCATTTCAATGAATTCGACCAACATTTAATTTTAAATAAAATATAAAACAACATTTCCCATGTGATGCATGTATTTAACATGGGGACACTCTTCTTCTTCTTTTAATTTTGGAATGTGTGAATCGATTGTCAAACCTCTTGGGTCATTTCTAAATATATAACTAGTTTCAGGAGTATATTTCCAAATGTTTCGTTTTCAATCTCTTATCCTCACTGCTTTCCTTTTTGCCCATTTTAAATTCCCATTTTTTGTGTGTGATAAAATCAATATTTGACCGAAAATAGTCAAATAAAAAAGATTACCGCAGAACGATTTTATTTCCGATGTGTATTTAGCCGTAGCAATTGTGAAACGCTATGTGAAACAGACAGCAGTGTCAATATTCGTTCGTTCGTTCGTTCGTTCGTTCGTTCGTTCGTTCGTTCGTTCGTTCGTTCGTTCGTTCGTTCGTTCGTTCGTTCGTTCGTTCGTTCGTTCGTTCGTTCGTTCGTTCGTTCGTTCGTTCGTTCGTTCGTTCGTTCGTTCGTTCGTTCGTTCGTTCGTTCGTTCGTTCGTTCGTTCGTTCGTTCGTTCGTTCGTTCGTTCGTTCGTTCGTTCGTTCGTTCGTTCGTTCGTTCGTTCGTTCGTTCGTTCGTTCGTTCGTTCGTTCGTTCGTTCGTTCGTTCGTTCGTTCGTTCGTTCGTTCGTTCGTTCGTTCGTTCGTTCGTTCGTTCGTTCGTTCGTTCGTTCGTTCGTTCGTTCGTTCGTTCGTTCGTTCGTTCGTTCGTTCGTTCGTTCGTTCGTTCGTTCGTTCGTTCGTTCGTTCGTTCGTTCGTTCGTTCGTTCGAACCATAAGCAGAATTGTATTGCGCGTGAGTCTGACATTACCTTGAACTTCGACGCCGTCGTAGACGTGTCCAGTTCGAGAGATGTATATATTGTATAACAATTATTTATAGAACTTACGTGATCACAACAGTATGTGACTGAGATACTTCATAATCAAGCGTCGACATAGAGAATGCCCCGGCCGAACTGATAGCTCCAGCATTGGTAGACCAAGTCCCCGTCCCTCCGGTCGCGGTGAACGTTGAGATGGTCCCCGAGCCAAAGTTCTCCGCAACAGTCAGCGTAGTTACGTCAGTTGTTGTACCGCCAGTTAACGCCGTCGTTTCCGTTACACCAGACGCAGCGATTGACTGTGAGAACTCCGTCAGCACGGCATCTTAAATTTCGATTGGAAATGATACGATATGTATTGCAGTTGTACAGCGGTACCTGACCGTGTCGATGATGCTATATATAATAACAAAAATGATCTGATATATGGTGTCTGTTGATCTTTATAAATAACATTGAAACACGATAATATTAAAAATACATCGCGCCATCCCACAGTGGCCGACCTATACATGTACTTTGTATCTACCGGCTGGGTCAGGAAACATTTGCAGGAGCTACTATTTAACCCGTTGGTGCAAAGTCAATGTGTATGGTGGTCCACGTACACTGTATAACGTCATGTACGGGGTGCATAGACACCACGAAGTATATGTATATGGTATATGTCGCCAGGAAGCACCCACGGGTTATAAACAGACAGAAGACAAACAGTCTCTGGAATTCCTTGTACTTCAGATATTTTTGCTATTCTAGTAGTATAAAGCTATCATTTGGTTAAGCCGTTTACTTAACAAGAACATTTGTTTTTAAATTAAAAACAACAACAAATATGTTCAGATATGCTGTCAAAGATACATTAACATGCTTGTGAAGTATATTAGTACAATGTAAACCAGTTGACCATGTTATGCAAGCAAACAGTGTCTGTGACCTAAAGATCTGTGCTACGTCTAACATCTATGTTCTTACTACACTGCGCACGAATAGCTGATTGATTCAGTGAGTTACAACTTACACATATATACGTACAGTGAAATCTCTCTAAACCGGAAACCCTGGGAGGTCCACAGGGTGTCCGGCTAAGAGAAGTTTCACTGTAAATTAGGCATTTGATCATTCTAAGTCATAGTTGTATTCTATGCGATCACGAACGGACATTATCACCTAAGATAAATGACCAAGAAACTCATCAAAATAAGATCGCATGTGTTTAATTGGTGCCCGATTTAGAAAGGTTCCACTGTACATGAATTCAGTGGGGCCATTTTCGATCATGAACATGTTGGTGTTAGTAGCCCTTTGGCTAGATCTGACTTGGACGACCAAGGTGTAGATGCCATGTCACACATTTGATTTTTCCTCTCATTTTCAGAGAGCCTGTATCTTTTATTTCCAAACTTTGAAGCGAAACTGGTTCGGAAATAACAGCTATGCCGTTTGCTTCGGACTGGAAATGGACAGTTCGAGATGAAATCAGTACGGAATTTGTAGTATTGTTCCTTACTATTTAGAAGGCAGCATTAAGGCAACTGCATACACATACTTTTGCACTAATGTTCAATTTAATGAATGCTCGAGGAGGGTGACGCCGTTGGCCAATGTCAGTCTACCTTATGGTCGCCACTGTATAATTACATTAAACACATGTGCACATACAATATACAAATACATGCACATTAACAAGAGTGCCGAATGGCACAATGTACGTCCGTCGAGGCATAGCCATTAAACAAGGGAGATAATTCACTGAAAAACTATCCCCTTCTTGCAATGATAAACATATGTGCTGCCCCTCTTATATGTATACCAGTAATCGATATTTGGTTAAAGTTCGTCAAGTAGAACTTGAGTTATCGCGTGGACAAGGATACATAATGCAAAAAAATGGCCGCCAAGGGGATATAACTCATCAGATGTTTTGACAAAATAATATAATAGGGTTCTTCCTCTTGCCATGACATACCGAATGTGGTTGAGTTATTGCGTGGACAAAAAAAGATATACAGGGCGAAAATTAAAAATGGTCGCCAATGGGAGTGTACAGCATTTGGTTCAGATGTGACAGCTATAGCTTGAGCTACTATGTGGACAAGGATACATAATGCGATCATGAAAACTGGAGCGAAGAAATTTATTATGCCCCCGGATTCGGTAGAGCCGGTGGCACATATTGTTTATAAAGCCGACATCGCTCTTCGTTTTGCCGGGATAAACACATATGCCGAAATTTGTTGCGATTCGTCAAGCAACATTTTACTGGCGTGAACCTTCTTCCCATAAATATATCATCAAGTGTTTTGTCTGTCAAGCGGTTTCTGTCACTATTAAGAGAAGTAAAAACTGTTTTACCTGCCTGTATTATTACAGAAACGGACGGGAAATGCTATTTAAAACAAAATTAGAAAATGTAGCCTGTCGAGACACGTAAGGGCCCCTATTTGAAAAATGTTACAAAATCTTTCAGAAGAGACAGACACACGGATGGACGTACAATCAGTAGCGATGGACATTATGTTAATGTGGAAGGGTGTATCGTTACTAAGTAATGCATATGTGCAATATGAAGATATTAGCTGAAGGCAAACAGAAATTATAGGTGATATGAGAAACGCTGCAAAAACTTTCAAATAAATATACAGACAGAAGGACGGTGGCAAGGGTAATTGTATGACTGTGTAATAATGTATAGTTACTTACATCACATGTGTGCGATATATTCAAATAAATAAACAGACGAACAGACGGACGTACAATCAGTAGCGAGGGTAATTGTATTAATGTGAAAATGAGGTATAGTTGTTAAGTAATGCATGTGTACAATATAAAGATATTAGCTGAAGGCAAACAGAAATTATAGGTGATTTGAGAAAACAGACAGACAGACAGACAGACAGACAGACAGACAGACAGACAGACAGACAGACAGACAGACAGACAGAGACAGACAGACAGACAGACAGACAGACAGACAGACAGACAGACAGACAGACAGACAGACAGACAGACAGACAGACAGACAGACAGACAGACAGACAGACAGACAGACAGACAGACAGACAGCAGACAGACAGACAGACAGACAGACAGACAGACAGACAGACATACAGACAGACAGACAGACAGACAGACAGACAGACCAGACAGACAGACAGACCAGACCTGACAGACAGACAGACAGACAGACAGACAGACAGACAGACAGACAGACAGAGACAGACAGACAGACAGACAGACAGACAGACAGACAGACAGACAGACAGACAGACAGACAGACAGACAGACAGACAGACAGACAGACAGACAGACAGACCGATTTGGCTTACGACCAAGCACGCAAACTAAGAAAAACAACAACACCCGTTTTCGTCATTTTGTTTTGTTCCTATAAAACACGTTACATTCATACGTACAAATCATAATACTTGTGTCATGCTGCTTGTTGCTAATATTAACTCAACCCTTTCACACTAGTCTGGGATGGGCTGTGGCGCAGGCACAGAGTACAGGACTTGTGTGTTCAAAACCTACCCTAGGGCATGTAAATATTTGGTAATATTTCCATCCAACAGGCCTGTCGAATGAGACGTTAAACTTTGATTCCATCCTTAAATGTCATTAGCTGTTGGGACGTTAAACTATGCTCATTTTCATTTCACACTAGGCAATCGGAATGAGACATTTAATTTAATACTTTAATCCAATCAAATTATCACTAAATGTTTTTTGTTAAATAACAAAAATACTGTTTTAATGTGAACATTAGTTTTGCGAACAGTGAGGATTCTGATGGGATGATTGAGTTGTTTCATCTATATCCAAACTGTTCGCTTTAACCATGGTAACTATTACAACTAGTGTTTGGTGTTGAAGGGGTTGAAGTAGGTGTTAACATTTACTGATAATAGTATAGACAGATACCATGATACTGTTATATACTGTGTACAGCCGGCTACAATAAAATGCCAGTACAGTGGAACCTCGCTGTACCGAACACCATAGGTACCGTCAGGGTGTTCGGTATAGCGAGTTTTCCACTGTAAGCATCAGCACAGTCTGATCAGGATCTGCACTGTTCACCATTCCAGCATGGACCTGTTGGAAGGGATGGGCTTTAAGCTAGATGGGCTGTACAGTTGAATCTATCTGTACCGAACACGCCGATGGTACCCGTAGTGTTTGGTATAGTGAGATTTCACTGCATTAAAATAATTTAAATAAAGTGGACTTGTACCTTGTTGTCATGTACACTCCAGTGAAAAAACGTGTATATATTTCCTATTCTGTAGCATGTATGTTTGTGACCAAAAATAAAATAAATATAAAAAAATAATATTTAGTCCATTCCTCCAGGTGGTAATAGTAGAGCAGCTACATGTCATAAAGAGGCCTGGTTAAGGATTAGGGTCAACCGGAATAACAACATAGGTTGTCATATATCAAAATGTTCGTCTTGACGTCAGGAATCAGAAAACCAATGATGCAGATGCGGCATTTTTGTGCGGGCTGAGATTTTTTGGGTTAAAACACTGATTTTTGTAAAAAAAAAGTGGAAAACTGGAATCTTCCAATTTAGAGAAAACGGTAACAAATGACAAGGTCTTCATAGATAGATACTGCATATTATTATCAAACCATTATTTGACATGAAAAACATAAACATCGGCTGACCGTTCCAAGACGGTTACTTTTTTTCACATTTTTCGCCCAATATTAAGAATTTTCAAACATATAATGATGCGACAAAGCAAATATAACACGTAATTGCGACGTGAAGTATGGCTATTTTTACACTGTGTTTATCTGTATTCATATTTCGATCATCCATCTTCTGATAGTATCATATTTCTCACAGTACTTTAAGTCCTTTATGGCATATCAGTATTTTTAATATAGAAGAAATTGCAAACAGCGATAATTGTGCATGTATTCACGTTTCGTAAGCAATTGTATTAGTACATCTATGGTGTTGCACATTTCTATGGATTGTTACTGAATCATTGGATGTATTTGGAAATACACACCTATCTGTATGATCACATTAATTAACTTTAATATGATAATTTGCATCATACATATTATAATTATGATATCATTCTAATCCAACCGTTCCATTGTGGTGCACATTTCCACCTTCGTTATAACTATATGTTGGAGTTGTGAATATATATGTACTGAATGGGCAGCTAACTTGATAAACACAGAGTGCAACAATACATCTACCGTATTTAATGTAAATAGTGGGAAACCTGCAAATAAGTTCACTGTTGCCAATTAAAAAAATTCCTGTGTCTTTTTATTTGCGGTAAATACTGAACTTAAAATAATGCCTCATATCGTTAAGTAACGACTCGAATTTCAACCTGATAAACAGAAGTTGCACCAATACACATCAGCAAATAATTAAATTGCTGACAATGTTATTATTTAACAGTGTACTGTAAAAACGGAACTCAAATATACTACCTCATCTTATTAAGAGTTAGCTTACACTAAATATGTCATGACTTATTGTACATAAATGAAACGGTTGCTGAATATCATTGTCCTACTCAGTGAAAATTAAATGTCACATGTATGTCAGTCACTGTCCACTTCGTCAAGTCGTAAAGTCTCCACCACTTCCACCGTCAATGGGTTTGAGCACACGTTCTCCCCCAAACACTCCATTGATGCTTTACATGTACAAGCCACTGTACAAGTCTGCTCATTCAAGTGGCATGAACACTCTTCCGCACACCAGTTGGCACAGTCACATACCAGATTGTTCAATAATTCAGGTGCCGCTGGTGACTGACTCATTAGTTTCGGCTGGAGCGCACCTGTTTCTGATACTCTTTCATACCCGAACAAGACAGGGTCGGTCATAACTGAATCCGGAATGTTAGCTTTGCGCCAAATCATCAGCTGATACAAACACCGCAGCACATGACAATGGAAACTGTTTTCAGTAGGCGGCAGCTTCTTCCCACATACATTCCTTTCGGCTTTCTCACATCGCAATTTGTTCAGAGATACACACCCTTTCTTTCCATACATCTCCCCAACAAACCTCATGCACTGAGTCAACTGTGTGCTGGACAGTTCCTCTGGTGTTCCCAATGTTGCCAATGCACCATAGTCGGAAGCTTTCTGACTCATAATTCGAAATGCAGATTTCTTTCCATGACAAAAGAAGGAACTTGTAGTGTCGCATCCTGTCAGACAATACATCGGAAGAAGTAGGATCCTTTGGAGTGGACTAATGTTGTCATATATCTCGTGTACTGGTATGTACCGTACCAAACTTGCATATTTGCCGGTCCGACCTGTCAACATGAAGATGCTACTTGCGACTATCTGCAGCCGGTGGTGAACCAGGAGTACAAGTACATCTGTGTCTGGACTCGATATAACAATCGTTTTCGCACCTCTCCGGGCAGCCTCAACGGTGTGTAGGACTATTCTTGTGTCGGCTTCCTCTTGGGTCGTCTCTAAATATGGGATTACAGTCACACACGACTTTGTGACTTCAATCATCTTGTCTTCTTGGCCGCCGCTGATCATCAAGACTTGATCATCATCAAGCAGCATTCCGTTGTTGCACATGTGTGTCGTGTAGACCTGTGCAAGGCTCGATTTATTCCTGCAGTTACTGAGGAATTGCTTCCAGTTCGGTGGGATTCGAATATCGGGTCTTACTTGAATGGCACTTCCATGGACACCAGCTGTACGTTTCTCTCGTGTTTGATCCTTGATGCTACTGTCAGGATACTTGTCGAACACAACATGTATTTGCTGGACTGAGTGACCACTGTTGCACAACTTGCTTCGGCATAAAATGTAATTGAAGAAGCTGTTTGCCATTGTTTCAAATGTCACCACTGCAACGTGCTGTGTAGGCTCAATCATCATCTGGATGCAGGCATGTCCATCAAATACTATGATCTTTTCCGACGTGGCCATTCCGTCGAGGCACGGCATTTGATGCGATTTGGCCGATGATACCATCTTGCCATCTTCAGTGAACATGCTTAACGGAACAGGTGCATTTTCATACGACAAAACTCTTGCTAATGGAACCCGTGTCTTTGCGTTAACAGCTAGTAGACGAAGGTACATGACTTCACCATCTATTGTCACATTCTTTTTCTTTACTTTCACTGACTTTTCAATTCAGACATTGTTTTCAATTGTTTCAAGGCCGATCGAGGCAAGGCACCATCAGACTTTTCCGGTCGTGGTCCTCGCCAGGTACTGGATCCACAAGTCTCTCCTCTACAAACTTGTTCAGCATCGTGATTTCCTTGTCAATCGCAGCTACCAGGCTCTCCTCAATACCCGCCGGAGTAATGGCACCGGTGGCAATATTCCCCAAGCGCTCGGGGGCATCAATTACATCGAATGGGTCTATGAATGATGAGTCGAACATCTCGCACATCTTTGTAACATCGGCACTCCACCTCTTCTCAGCAGGTGTCTTCTTGCTTTCCAATTCGACTCCTTTGGCTGTTGAAGCAACGTTCTATCTGAATTTCATCGCATATTGCGACGCAATGGGTCTTGCCAGAAACCATCTTGCTAACGCTGGGCCCTTGAATGTCAGACCTATGATGCCACCGGTTCCTTTCAGAGCCTTGTTTTCTGTTGCCTCTATGGTGTAGTCCAGCCATACTGAATTGAACCGTCCCGAGGTAAGTTTGGCTACGTTTGGGGGGTCCTACAAAAGTGCAAAAAAATGTTTTTACCTGCAACAATTGTATTCTAGTAATACAAAAATCGAGAAGCATGGCAATTGAAGTGGGTGGGGAATGTTTGTCTTCCATCTAACATACTTTTGTACATAAATACAATACCTGCTGTTTCGAGAAATGGGTGCCTAGATAAAATAAATATCATACCTAGAGCCCTTATAGCGCCTTGGACAATCTTCGTTAGAGTCAGCTATGTAGACATTTCGCCGGGTAGCAGACGAAGAAAATTATAATTTGTTGTTGTTGTTGTTGTCTGCTATTTCCTCCGCTGTCTTTTCGGCACCAACGGTATTCTATACGGAAGTACCGCACCAGACAGTACAATAATACTTTGTAATGTTCTACACCTCTTTCGATACACACATTCGATATTTAGGTTACCTTATATTGAGCTGCATTGGCTATTTTCTGTATGTAATTTGATATTTGATTTTGCACCAGTTAGTTGGTGTGACTGAACTCAAAATCTTATAAATCACAAATTGGCAATTTGATATATTATGACCCAGATTAACACACGGGAATAAATAAAATATACTAACAGCGTATCGTGCTGTATATATGTTAATAATCGTTATTTTTCCTTAAATTTGGTTGAAAATATGTAAAAATGGGAACCGTCTTGGAACGGTCACATGATATTTAAGAATTTTATTTGCAATAAAGCTTTAATGTTACTTTACAGCATTATTTGCAGCCATATATATACCGTTTGTATTCTATTTTATGAGTATACACTCTAAAATGGACGATTCCAGTTTTCCACATTTTTTTTACAAAAATGGGTGATTTAACCCAACAAATCTCAGCCCGCACACAAATGCGGCAACTGCATCATAGGTTTCCTGGTTCCTGATGCCAAGACGAACATTTTGATATATGATAACAAATGTTGTTATTCCGGTTGACCCCTTCCAAAATTTACATCTTCCAGCTGCTCTACTATAATGGTAGGATCGAGAAGCATTAAACTAGCATTGGAAGTGCAAGTGTTTTTATCACAGAAATCTTTCCAATTATATATACATTCCGAAAATACCAGTTTGATAGAATTTATTTAGAAA
Source organism: Conchocele bisecta (assembly GCA_029237695.1). Lineage (NCBI taxonomy): Eukaryota > Metazoa > Mollusca > Bivalvia > Lucinida > Thyasiridae > Conchocele > Conchocele bisecta. The sequence continues at coordinate 64,979 of JAQRGA010000114.1, forward strand.
AAATAAAAATATGGTTTGACAGCACTTCAGAATCATTTCCATGTTGCTTGTTAAGGGAAATACATGTACATATGTCATAAATTGGCGGCATATGGTTGAAAATAGTCACGATAATGACGCTAGCGTTATGTTTTATTTTGTTTTATGTATTTCTTTTTAAATAAACTTTATTTATTTTACAACGATTACAAAAAGCGCGACAGCACTTATACAAATGCTTTCGTTGGCACAGATGAAGGCGCAAGGCCGGTCATTAATTGTGAATAATCCTAAATATAATAAGTAGCCTCTACGTAGCTCTGGGGGCCGTTTCACTAAACTTCGTACGACTAAAATGTTCGCAAGTGCAAACTTATGATAGTTTGTACATTTAACATTAACGTTGTTATCTTGTAAACAATTATTTGATTTACATTTATTGAGCATAGGCTGCATATGCAACCTATGCTCAATAAATGTAAATCCATCAATTGAAATTTACAGACGATCGTAAATTGCAATTACGAACATTTTAGTCGTACAAAGTTTAGTGAAACGAGGCCCTGGTCCGTAAATTGTACTTTTTAAATCCAAATGTCATCAATCAAAGCTGTGATTTAGATTATCGTTGGCCAGTATTGTTTTAGGTAGTTGTGGTGGATAAACTGTTCATTCAACGAGGTGGGATGATTATCGCGAAATATTACACGAGTAAGATCGCGTCTTTCCGTTAAAGGCCCAACAATCTGTGCACTGGTACCGAATTTAGAAGGAGGGGCATATCCAATTACTGATAGCGTCCCTAGCCTTTCAGTTATACACTGGCTTTATAAATAGAGTACATAAACAGCAGCACATGTTTGTCGTCTGCTACCAATGTAGAACAGTGAGGGGGCTGCTGGATAGCCAATGTAGGCGTATCTGTACTGACCAGCAAGACACGTTATCCTCACTGCTCAAGTTCACCCAGCTGTAAATGGGTACCGATAATTCGTAGTTGCTCTGTAAATACGAATTACCGGCTTCTCTCAAAAATCTCTACCTCCGTTCTTTCTCCCATTGTTGTGAGACGGCATGCAAGGTCCTAGAGCCAGTGCCGCCGTTAAATATAAGCTAAACAAAAAACAATGTCAAGCTTATGGTCCCATAAAACACACAAATGATACAGTGCATAACAGTCCCTCTAATTGTATTTGTATGTTTTATTTGTGCAGGAAAATGATTGAGAATTTACTAAAAATGTTAAAACTTAAAAAAGTATTTTGCTGCTAACTATTTCAAAGCAAAGAGTATTTTGATGATATTATATAAATTATTAAAAATAGAAAGAATTAAAATTGAATGAAACACCTTTACATGTATCACACAATGACAAAACTGGGCTTATTGAGTGTTTGATCAATTTAACTCGCATTCAGATAGCACATGACTACAGCATGGTGCAGTTATATCATTAATTAGAGCCATCATGAATGACCACCAAACTAAACAGTGTAGATCCTGATGCGGCTGCGATGATGCACCAGCTGATCCGGGGATATGCATGTCGTAACGTGTCCACGTGTCCGTTATTTAGAGTGTGTCACCTACATATAGTGAAACCTATATTGTAACAAGGTTCCCATCTCCGATGTATTTTGTAAGTACATGTAGTAATCAATATATAAGAATATGTGTTTGTAAGTCGATATTTGATAAAAAATGTGTAACTGTGTCATGTCATTCCACCCAGTGTTGAAATAGCCATACTGGTATGAGTTAGGATACAGGATATAAGCCTGCTAGCAAACGTGAATTCATGTAGTCATGTAAATTCCAGATCAGACTGCACATACATGCTGTTTTGTGAATGTGCATACTAACACGAGTTTATGCAGTTTATAATTAGTATATATTGCATTTTCACAGCCACTGTATCAAATTTCTATGCGACATATTTCTCTTGCTGGTCTATTAAATCATGGTTTTGTTTCAATCACTTTGTTATGTGCATACAAGACACATATTTAATTTGATATTACTGTCCAAAATCAAAGTTGTGCGGCTGGCAACTGTCTGATGTTGACCTTACAGGAGGCAGGTATAGCTATCACTAAACATTCATAACACGTGGGGTTGTTTACACTGTCGGGTCATGAACTCAGCTCTATGAATGAATTACATACGTAACAGCTACGCTCCGCCCGGAAAGTTTGAATCAGTTGTCAGTTGAGTACATTGTATTACTTCAAAAGCACATTTACATTTGTTTTCTTAAATCCGAATTTTTCTAAGCATTTCATAGTTGTATTATCGATGTCTGTGTGAAATAGTGTAATTATTTGTTCAGTGGTATTTCTAAAATATCTGAAAATGTGTCCCTGAAGTGAAGCATGCATACACTTATCAAAAAGCCTGCCCAGCGTATTCACTCGTCATGCATTCATTCATTCTGCTTATATTTAAGGGTGGGAATTTGCTCGAACACCTTCCATACTTCCTGCTCAGCGCCATCTGGTGGCTTTTATATCCCAGTTGGGCCTTTAAACAAACGAGTGGGTATAACAGAAATTGAGGTAGGACCACATCACGAGCGCTTGTTTCACGATAATAGTTTCTTGCAGTTCACATGTGATCATTTATGAAGCGAATCAAGCGTACATACATACTATATTGTGAGTAATTGTGCGAATTAACTGGCGGAGTGAATGCGACTGTAGAGAAAATGTTCGAGAAATTGATTTGTTTGGTCGAAGGAAACACATTATGCTTACGTTAGACATGTATATATCATGTTCTATCTATTGAAAACACAAGAATAGAGTTTTGTAATTACATAGGGTATACACATATGTATAGGGATCGCCTCCGAAAGTTAACCACGCCCCAGACCCCCCTCGATGCGGTGGTAGGTAGTGATATCTTGGAGTAACAATAACAACAAAATGCATTGTGTTACTCAATGTTTAACTGCCATACGCCAGGCGCGTAGCTGCCTATACGCGAGTACGCGGCTGAATCCACATGATTCTGAGAAAAAAAAATTGGCCGAGTAAAGCGTTTATTTGTTGATTTATGATCATAAAACTTTCCATTTTCCAGTACTAAATAAAGCACCTCAGAACGCCCAGAATGCACCAGATTGCACCATTGTTTTCAAAATTTTCAGGGGGTGCATGCCCCCGGACCCCCCTAGCACAATTATGAATCCACATGGATAGAGGGCTTGCTACGCCCCTGTACGCAACCGCTAATTGAAAATAACATTATGAAAAACTACTTGCACTGCACAACATCAACAACGGATGTTCTACGTACAAAAATACATCGGATTATTTTGTTGCGCGTGATTTGCCCCCATTTGCGGTCATCGCTAAATTTAGTAACTGAGTTAACTCCCCTCCGAATACTATCCGAAACAAGCGACGCGTTTAACACAAAAAACTACATCAAGTTTGACCTTCCGACAGCCTATTTTTAAACTCACCCGACACCTGTGCGAAACAAAACTCGCACGTGTAAGTCTAACTGATGTTTAATCCTCATTCTCTCTCTCTATCGATGGATTTACAGCGGATTTTAGTAACATTCCCGAATTCGGCCTGATTGACATTTGTCTATGATGGCCAATACGCGCCAACATGAGTGTCAATTCTACGTTCAGGGAAGGGGGTCAATAAGTCAGTATTTAAGGTGATAACTTACAGTCAGGGAACAAATTAATGACAGTATAACACATCCAGCGTATTAATACCCATATTAATGCAAGTACTGAAATACGACAACAAAAAATCTAACAAGTTTGGGCTTCCATACATTGAAAATTTTGTCAGCGGTTTCCCCAATGATGTCATTTGTATGTTTTAATATACTCGATCCGGGGCCAACTATTTCATTCACAAAACAGAAGTAAACTTGGCGATGTACCGATAAGGCATTTTCAGGCGCGACACCGCTTCCGTGGCGGAACTATTGTAACTATTGCTCTTCAATCAGTTTTCAATATATCTATAATGATCATAGATATCTGGAATCTGTATACTTGAATTGATGATGTCTTGTATATGTGTTACCGTATCTTCTGATATTGCTATGCATAATCTGTAATGTTGTTGAATGTTTTGGTACATACTGTAGCAGTGCATACTGTACTTCAAGTTGTGCCATATCAATAGTTTACCCCTTAACCATTAAAACGCTGAAAAATAGAATTGCCGTCTGCTCATTTCGTATATTTTAATCTCTTTAAAAAACCTGTTTTGGCAGCGCAGTAGAATCGTCTCAGTATGTTTTTGAGGAGAAAATATAAAAATATTTAAAACAGCAGACGACAATTGTCGTTTCCAGCGCTTTAAAGGTACATGTACATTAAGCCCAAAATGTCATTTATAGGAATTAAATAAGTGTATAACTGATAGTGACGCGCGGTGGTATCAGGCTATTTTCAAATGCAAATGAGGCATGATATTTTTTAATTATTTATACTAAAGAAATGCGTCACCTGAAAAAATAATATTTTCGACAGATTTTAAAGTATGATCATTGCACATCATAAAATAAATACAGAGATTAAATAGTAATGTCCGTTAACATTTTAAGCAAACACGGTTATCGCCCCTGATATCAGTATGTAAATTTACGACTGATATAAAATGTATAATAATGCCAATCAGTACGTGGGATAATGGCGCATGAATGTTTATTTTGCCAGGAAATGGCTCAGATGATGTCTCTGATGTAAAGAACATTTTGTACCTACTGAGTGGGCATGTACCTTTAAGGGTTAATGAAACTGCAACACCAACAATCAATCAATCAATAAATCTAGTTTAATAGTGTAGTACCCTATGTTCAGTACTTTCTGTACTTTGATTCACCGTTATATGTGTGTCAAATACAGGTTGAAATGTGTGGAATTAAAATCTAAATGCAATTGGATGAGATTTTCAACTCTAAAATTTGACTGTGACTGGAGAAATGGGACCTATGGGTTTTGTGACCAGTGTAGATCCAGATCAGCCTGTGCATCCGCACAATCTAATCAGGATCTGCACTGTTCGCCATACCATCAATGAAACGCCCGTGATGCTTCTTACAAACACAAACATCGTTGCTTTACAAACAATGTGAACATAAATCCCCAGTGACCTTGACCTTGGAAGGTCGGACGTATGAAAAACAAAGCAACATCCCTAGACACACATTGTGGTCAAATGAAATGTGTTCTAACGTACGCACGTACATGGAATAACACTATTAACTAACACTATCTATTGCCTATCGGCGAGGGATAATAAGTTTGTCACGATGTGATCTACACTCGTTTAAGCGTAACTTAAATAATATGAGACAAGCCAAGTGACTTTGAAAACAAATCATAGCAAATGCGGAATGTTATTTCATCTGTGTTCGAAGATAGATGTTGGACACTAGACTTAGGCTAGAGTGTGAAGTTCTCTTCATGTTCATGTGTTCAACACGCGTATGATTGAATCTCAAAACTGTGCATGTAGAGTTGCAGAAACCAACTCACAGTTTCAACTTAGTTGTACAAACCATAACTTACAGAGACGCGACTTTCTAAATAACTTGCCGTTTCCACTTACATGTACAACGAAAACTGTATTTAATCGTTTCTACATACCTCCAAACTACCTACCTCTTTAGAAGTTTTTGCAGCAGTGTAGATCCAGATGAACCGGCTCGTAACTAGCAATATCATTTGCACTTTTGCAAGTAATCTTGATATTTTTAGGAAAAAACACACCCTCCTCAAATGAACTAGTCTGAAATTATGTTTGTGGCGATTAAATTGATCCCTAAAATCACATGCCACAGTCGATTCCAGTTATTTAGGGTTAACAAGGTTAAAGGATCTAACAACTTGGGCAAGACACAAAAACAAATAATAGTTTCCAGGGTCCTCTCATACATTAAAGATCAGTAAAACATATTTTATTATTTCTTGTAATGATAGAATTTGATAATATTAAATGAATGCTGAAAACCGCATGCAAAATACCAAACACTTCCAAAGTTTTGAAAGTTTTAATTAGCTGAAATATGCGCGTTCCACTATAACGTCATCAATGACCAATTATTTTTAAAAATGATTTATATTATATTTATAAATTTTTCCTGGACATGGAATGAATAATGTGTTATCAAATAAACGGAAACAAATGTAAACAAAATAAATATTTTTTTTATTGCAATTTTTAGAATAGGGTTGGGAAATATTTGCATAAATTTGCATACAATATACAAATATGGAAACTTGTGCATGTGGTTTGAATTGCGATTATCTATACGGTTCACAAAACATATTTTGACATTAATTTATTTTTTATATTTACTTCCCTTTTAATCAACAAAGCGTTTTCCTCGGTCAACATCTGCCACATAAATATAATGTTAGACTAACGGTCTAGCGTATGTGTCGACATTGTTGCGTTTGCCGCTCACACCTTTCATTGTATGTACATAAATGTATCCGTTTCGTGATATGCGACTGTCATAACCAATACAGTGTAACCACTCTAAACCGAACACTAAGAAACATGTGTGATCTTATTTTTCTTGGGTTTCTTGGTCATTTATTTCGGGTGATAATGTCTGTTTGTGCTCGCAGAATTATCAAATGCCTGATTTACAGTGAAACATCTATAAACCGGACACCCTGGGGACATCCCAGGGTGTCCGCTTTAGAGGGGTTTCACTGTACATAAATGTATCCGTTTAGTGATATGCGACTGTCATAACCAGTATATAGTTAGTTATCTCCTGTTCATCAATGAGATGCGAGTCATTAACCACATTTAATGTATTTGAAAATGTAATGTATTTGAAAATCGACGGCGTGAAAACACAAACTGATTAAATGTTTATTATTTGAGGAACATGACAGTCGTGTTGTTAGTTCTGAATACATAACATTTCATTACACTGCTTTACATAAGAGTTATGATGGAGTAGTATTTCCAAATGTGCGTTTGAAGCGTTCTTTGTTTACGTTCTACTTCGTGGAGATGAACCTAAGAATGTTGCTAGTACAAACTTTATTAGGTAAGTGTATTGTAATAATTGTGTGTCATATTGTAGACTTGTCTCTCACTAACAATTTAGCGAAGGAAACCGTTAAAGCCATGCAAGAGTTTTCTATATTCAGTTTAGTGGACGAAATATAAATGCTATTACGTAAATTTTACCGTTGAGCGTGGTGTAGCGACATGTTGCCTATAAAACGGAAAACGTGCAGCTGTTGTTTGACTATGGAATATATCGTTGAAACCCTATGCTCCCAACCATGATGCATACTGTCCATAAATAGCCAAGCTCTCAGAAAAAAAACACGATTCTTCAAAATTCAAGTGATTCTGAAGTTTTCACACGGAGGTAACACTCTCAAATATAGGTCAATAATTAATTTCGCACATAGGACACATTGTATCTTCCGATTTTTAAACGCGAATACACATGCTAAATGTACATATACGTTATTGACATATTTTGATAGTCCTCCAATGCTTCAATGTGAATATACAATTTATTTGCGGCTGTGACTGAAGAAATGGGGTTTATGTGATTTGTGACCAGTGTTGATCCTGACCAGATATTAGATTATTGTAGCCTGATAACAATCTGCACTGCTTGTTAGAAGCATGCGGGTGTTTAATTGATGGCATACGAACAGTGCAGATCCCGATCAGACTGTGCGGATGCACAGACTGATCTGGATCTACACTGGTCGTAATGCCTATGAGACCCATTTCTCGAGTCACAGCCACATATCATGGTATTCTGCAACTTGAATCTTTGGAATTTCACCATTGTGGAGCAAACACATTTGTTGTACACCACCGTCTACGCTAATCTTGCCAATATTTGAATTTATTGTTTATACAGGAATAGTGCACTTGAAATCAAGCAACTTGACTGGCTGAGCCGCCTGAGCTGTAGCACAGCCAATCAATCTGCTTGATTGCAAGTAGATGTGGTCAATACATGTTTAGAAGCATTGACATTTGGCAGGATTAACGTAGGCGATAGTGTAGAGACAGATCGCCCAATATACAACATTAATGGTACATGCCCACCCAGTAGGCACAAAATGTTCTTTATATCGTCGGAGACATTTTCGGGCAAAATAAACATTAATTCAGCATTACCCCACATATTATGTTAACGGATATTACTATTTATTATCTGTATTTATTTTTTGATGTGCAATGATCATACTTTATAATCTGACGAAAATATTATTTTTTCAGGTGACGCATTTAATTACTATAAATAATTTAAAAGTAGCATGCCTCATTTGCATATGAAAATTGCCTGATGCAACCGCACGTCACTATCAGTAAAACAAATATTACTAAATGATTATATCTGTATAGCGGGCACTTGTATTTTTTAGAACTGGTGGAATAGTGACACAATTATACACTTATTTAATTCGTATAAAGAACATTTTGAGCCTATTGAGTGGGCATGTACCTTTAACAGCGGTGATTGAAACGCAGTTTTATTTCTTAAATGTACTGTCAACTGTGGCGGTGACTGGAGAAATGGGGCTTATGGGTTTTGTGACCAGTGTAGATCCAGATCAGCCTGTGCATTCGCACAGTCTGATTCGGATCTGCACTGTTCGCTATACTTATTGATTGCCAATCCAATGTAAAATTTCTACCGTTATCATGTAAAAACGTGCTTAGCAGAGACCAAACTTTTGCAATTCTTTAGTCCTGCACGCCAAGCTTGTAATATACTGGATATAAGTTTAAAATATTTTAGGTAATCATTATTAATAACATATAATTCTGTTATATTTGTAACGTCATAAAAGGTTTTGGTTCGATAATCGTAAATATGTTCTATGTATTTTATTCACCGTTCATTCCAATCTTTGTAATAAAATGTATTGCCATTACTTTTTAATTTAGAATTGTTCCACATTATTTGCTTCGAAATGTTCTCTGGATTTTCAGAATAATTAAGTTTGGCCCATGCTTCAAGTATATTTGTTAAAAAAACATTTTGTATTAACATTTTTGCATCGAATGCGTGGAAGTGTCCATCAAATATATTTGTACCACCAAATGTATGTAAATAATTAGTATACACTATTTTCCATTGCCCATCGTTTGTATCATTTGTAAGACGTTTAATATATAGATTTTTATTGTAAATTTTCAGTTCTGATTTTGGGATTTTCCCTCCATTTGTACAGGTAATATATTATGGGATTTAGTACTAAACCCATTGACCCGGCATTAAGTGAGCTTACATGTAGCTGTTGATAGGCCGTTAAACCCCAACAAACAAAAAACAAACAAGCTTTTTTCAGGTAACTTAAAATGTACAATTGTGTTCATCAATATGATGCAAATCATAAAATTAAAATAATTTGTTTCATTAATATCTTTCTGAATCATCACTTTCTGTGAGTATCTGAAGCTCAGAAACTTTACAACATGATTGTGTATCCGCATTTGAAAAATACATCGACTTTAAAAATAAGGATATTATTTTAACACGTGTGATGGGTATTTGCTGGACACAATTTACCGATTTCGTCCTCTGAAATCTGGCTTGATTCCTGGTATCTAGGCTGCGATATTTTCTGAGCCACTGGGAGTGGAACTTTGTGAAGTCATGCTTTCTTGGATCTTCCTAATGTGTGGATAACATACACCATTGTGCCTGGTAATTTTATTTGTCGGATTTTCTTCCGGTTAATAATAATAATAATAATAATAATGATTATAATATTGGGAAATTGTAATATTTTTTTCAATGCGTTATACATCTCTAAGTTAATTAGAATTTCAGTTATTCTCGTTTCTCACTGTATTGACATGAATTATAATTTCCAGAACAATGTTGACTGAAAGGCATGCGACTGTCGCGGTGAACGTAGCGAAGCCGTAGCCGGCGGAGAATCAATCGTACAAGGGCGCGTTTTGGATTTCTTGAATTGTCTTACTGTTTTTGTTTCGGTTTCCAAACATAATTAGTGAAATTGTCACCATTGTACCACCCATGCTGCATGTATGGGCTATTAACCTATCGCTATGGCCGTAACCGTTCTTGAGATACGTAAATACAGACATTTATTTCTTTAAAAAATATTAAGAATATTTGTGAACTTATCAATCAGCTTACCTGCGTCTTTGAATGTGAGTATAGCCATCAAACAGCAGATTGCGGCAAATCTTTTGTAACCGTCCATTGTCAACAAATTTTGTTTTCCGAACACTGCGTAGTTGGAGGTAAAAATTCAACTGTCGGCCGGCGGAATGAGCTGCCTGGCGCGGCCCAGAACATTTATAGACTGGATAATAAAAGAATCTGTGACGAGTCATAACAAATGCCCGACGCTTCTGCAAGGTCTGGTGCATTTAGCTCCCGGCATATTGTTCTCTCCAAAACTTCGCCGTCATAGTACTCCGCCAGAGAAAATAGTCCCAATAGCGCAGCACCTTACATAGACAAGTACGTTTGCACTCGGCTGTTTTGATTTTTTTGGGTGATTAGTTCAGCAATTTGGAATAGCAAAAATACAACTTTTAAATAAACAATGTGCTGTGGCACGTAGTTCACATGGCGTCTAGAGCATGGTTTAAACTTGAAACGGCGTCTTAAAGGTATCGGGTGTTTATTTCTTCCATATTTGAAGTGTAAGTTAAGTACATGTACCAAACGCATTAAACACAGAAATACACATACGGACACCAACAGTCGACCTACATGTATATGAGTATGTGGTAGTAGAGTTACATGTACAATACATGCAACTTATTTGTATAAATTGCACTCTTGTATAATAGTGTTAGAAGTTACTTATTTAACACAAGTCGTGCTCTGGCAGTCAGCATGACTAACCATAGTTTAGTAAAAATAGTAATGTCCGTTATCATTTTAAGGAAACACACACGGTCATTTCCCCTGCTATCAGTGTGAAATGTTACGTCTGATATAAAATGTATAATAATGCCAATCAATACGTGGGGTATTGGTGAATGAATGTTTATTTTGCCAGAAAATGTATCATATGATGTATCTGATATAAAGAACATTTTATGTCTACTGAGTGGGCATGTTCCTTTAATAATTAAACTTCGTCATTTCGCCACACTAATCTTCGTTCCGATCGCATAAACACATACACATACATGCATGCACTCACCATATTTCTGCCTTGGGTCTACAAAATAATGGGGGATCGTAGCTAGTTATCTCCCTTTGTAAATTTATTTATATAAATCCGGTCATATGTTGTATTTCGGCATTCATTTCTTACTGCATATCACAAACATCGAGTTTTGGGAACAGAGTAGACACAGAACAGACTGCACACCTGATCAGACTGCAAACCTGCGTCTACACTGGTTGCAATAACATAAATAAATGTGAAAACATGAATCTGGCAAATAATGCAGTCCCGGATCAGATTGTGCAGATATGTAGGATGATCTGGATCAAGACTAGTCGAAATCACTATAATTGCTCCTTTTCATAATAAATCATGCTACATTCGCCCTTGTTAGAAGCAATATGGACCTAAACTCATTCTCATGTGCTGTCAAAACCAGGTTTTTGGCGAGAAATATTGAAAATAAAACATTTCCATCAGACGACAACATTTAATTCAGCGTAGTAAGGGTTAATCAGGCTAACAATGCTGACTTAAATTTTGTCGTCTGCTGATTATAATTTATTTTCCATTTGTATTAACAAAAACATAGTTTGGCAGCACAGACATAATTCCCCATGGTCATTACCGTGGTACTTATTCGAAATCCGCCAGGTGCCACATTGTTATCCATGAGGGTGTTTCAAAATGGCGTCCAAGATGGCGGCCAACTGTATTAGTTTTTACTATTGTGTGGAAAATGCTGATTTTTGTGGGAAAACTTTAACCATGTGATGCTTAGAAAGATGCTGAACAGTTTGAAAAAAATAGTTTCTCATATTAATTCAAGATGGCGTCCAAGTTCGCGGCAATATTACAAGCTAGCTAGTCAGGTATCGGAATCAATTTCCAAATGATTTCGTTGTTCGTGACCCTCACCGTTACTCTTCACCTCCTTTTTGCCCCACGTTAAATTCCCAAGTACAATCAAATTTGTGCAATAAAATCAATACTTGATAGAATTCATCAAACAAAATAACGGTAATAGGCGAAGAGTAGTAGACATAAAATCACCAAAGATCGGAAAAGAAATAAGTCAAAGCTGATTTGTTCAGTATAGGTCCAGAATATCATCAGAAGAAACATATCAAAACTTCCAATGAATCCCACTGGAGCTTTATATAGAATTCAAAATTGCGTCCAAAACACATAAAGAGGACTATAATTAGCACATTCAGGCATGATATGGCAGCATATCACTGATAAATGAACATATTAAACTTTACAATATATCTAAGTAGCTTACCTAATCAAATATCCAAGACGTCTGCCACGATGGCCGAACAAGTAAGTAAAAGTCCATATTTTTTCACAGCATACATTAATTGAAATTTTAGATATCTAATATCCACAGTTCAGTTTATTAACTTTCTTTTTTTAAATAATATGGCGTCCAAGATGGCCGCCAAAACTATTATAATGCGTTGTCAATGTGCATAACAGATGGCCGCGGCCTGCATGTTCAGCCAGCCGAGGCATTTGGTATTCTGATAGTGTATTGATGGTCCCAATGTTTAGAAATTTTCCAAGGTGTGTGTATGTGGTTATATATATATATTGTACTAAACAAATTAATAAAATTTTCGTAAAATCATTAACACGATGTAATTTGACCTTGGCCGTGAGCAGGATGGACTAGAAAATGAAAGCATGGATGGTGGGACAAACAAACGTTTTAAGTTTTAAGTCAATGCGACTGAGCATTGTAGATAGACGTATAATATATACACAACGTATACATATCCTGTGAAATAAATAATTATCCGTGATGAGAAATGTTTTTTTTTCTTGTAACCTATAGTTGTATACATGTTTCTACTTTCCTTGTATCATGTTATATTATGATACTGCCAGATCTTATATGGTTAAGTTATATAGATTTGATGTTGATACTGCCAGATCTTATATGGTTAAGTTATATAGATTTGATGTATAATAATTCATATGTTACAAACCGAATAGTTACCAGCAAAATACTATTTAAAAGTATGCATGTTATATAGTATATATAATGCATATGGATTCATGCAAGACAATGAAGTTATTATATAAGTACACACTTTTAGGATCAAACAAAAGTGAACTTTCATTTATGTACATGTGTATATGGAAGTGTGCGATATTCTGGCATGGTCTCATTGATGTTTACAACCGACGTTTAAAGATACTATTGTATGTAGGAACATCTGACAGTCCGCGGGCGGTTGATTGGGAACATGAGACAGGTGATAAGGCGATTCGGTTCATTTTACCGGAATCCCCATATTCACCGTTTGTCCTTCAATACATGGTTGGTTTTCTTGTATGTGAGAATTGAATCTGGTTATTCCCATTGTAAGAGTAGAATGATTAGTGTAATTCGATTACTGTTAGGGACTGGGACTGAATGACGTGTGTTGGGTACCTGACACCAGATCCGGATATTCTAATTTGAGTGTTGAATATATTTTTTGATTTTATATGAGTTTCGGATTTTTCCTCTATTACTTGTGAAATAGTTGATATCTCCCAATATTTATCATCACCCAAACATCCATCCATCCATTAACCTGCACAAAACCCACCCACCCACCTACCTACATAGTCATGCGTTAGAGTTATTCATACCTGAACAAGTTGAGACCTGATACATGTTACACGGCATAGTAGGCTAAAAAAATAAGCTGTATGAGCTACACAATGGATACACAAATTGAACATTGTATATGATTACATGAATATTATGAATGCGATTAATACTGTGGTGGTATGTTTATCTTATACAAGTTTCACTAATATCAAAAAGTGTAATGTCGAAGTGAAATATCGCACATCTTAGAATGGGAATCTTTCTATTTGATGAACAGCCATAGTGAGTGTAGCAGTGCAAAATACATGGTTATTTCAAACTTAAATACTCGATCAATCATATATATCAGCGCGAAGTGAGATAACAACTGGAAACACCGTATGCTATCTCTGCTGCTGTAACCTCACGTATGCAAATGTGGCTATAATGCTACACATCACATCGATTTAAAAATACAGTCGAACCTTTACTAAAGGCCATCTCTGAATAGCTATTGTCTGTCAATAGCACCCACGCTTTTGTTTTCCCAATGATTAATTATAAATTACTATATAAATTAACATGTGAACACAGGCCAGATTTTCCGATGGATGGCCTTTATTCACAGGTTTGACTGTGAATTATATACAATGATTATTTTTCATGACATCTACATATTTGGGTCTGACTACCGATCAGGCTCAACATTATAAGACGTAACTTGAAATATGCCACATTGTAGTTGTCGTCAGCTAATATAATTACTAAATTTGAATGCTAGCAGGCAGCACAGATTCATTGTGCATGATAATCTGAACATTAAGGAAACCGGTATTGCATACATGCAGTTCCAAACATAAGTGTTTTGATAATGTTACAGATAACTAAATCTGCTAATTTGAGACATTTTCAATGTTTCATGTATAAATAGCAATATAAACTGTGTTTTTTTCTTCATCACACTGTGCTGATCTAACATTTCGGTTACTTTGTATTAGGGTAAATTTATATACTGTATATATAGATGGATGAACATTATTTTGCGACATTTTTCGCAATTTTCGAGACAATCTTGAATATCATTTTACATAATACATTAAATAAATGTTTATGCATTAAATGTATTTTGTTACTTAAATGTCTTATTATAACCCAAATAACACAGTAAACTATAATAATTAGGGTAAATGTTATATGTTGTATATACAGATATACACCAATTTGTGATATTTCCCGAACATTGGTGGCCATCTTGAATATTATTTTACATAATATAATAAACAATATATGTACTGAATGTATTGCAAAGTAGGAATGTCTCCTATATAGTATGCTAAATATTCCACATGTTTGCTCAGTTTTGTGAGTTAGATACGTTGACGGCCATCTTGGACGCCATTTTGATTGCATTAATCCTCACAATTTGGTTCATATTGATTCATTAGTTACATTCAGTCCCTTTCAGTACATTTTATTCTGATTTGTTTAGCTGATTTTTCATTATTTATGAGTTTTTGTTATTTTGGACGCCATCTTGATTCCTGGATTAAGCTCCAGTGGGATTCATGGGGAATTTTGATGTGTTATTACCAATGATATTCTGAACATTTCTTGAAAAAAAATCAGCTTTGACTTATTGCTTTTCCAATCTCAACCCTAATATTCTTCGCCTATAATTATATAATATGATAGCTTAACAGCTTACTGTATTGCATGTATTTTGACGTAAAGAAACATAGTATACATTGAGCTATACCTGGCAGGGGGGGGGGGTACTTACCAGCTTACTGTATTATATGCACTTTGACGTGAAGAAACATAGTATACCTTGAGGTATACTTGGCAGGGGGGGGGGTTACTGTCAAGTATTTGTCCTGATTTCTTACTCGAGCGCATCCACGTTATCTTGTTTTAGCTGGTAAGTCATTATTGTCGCGATAGTTATGCAGTTAAGCCTACGCACTTATCACCTTATCTCGTTACGTGTATTCCATATATATACACGTACAAGTACAACATTCTTTATTCACTCAGTCCATACAAAATGGCATCATGAGATACACGTTAATACAAATTGATACACGAGGCAAACAAGAATACTACAAAGGCAATGTCTAGACATTACATAATACAAGGTACAGAGGTGTTAAACAATAGAGAAAGTCATCCTTGCATTAATAAAGGAGTTAATTCATTGTGCCTTTCATTTCGAGCACTCTGCTTGATAACAATAACAAAATGTATAGACTGATCGGGAATTCGCCGATTGCATGCCGCAAGCGCGACGACACTAGTTGGTGTCCCCACCTGCGATCCGATTCTCCACATATATAGGCATTTGATGTTTTAGAAGCGTAATGGTTCACATTAAAGGTACATGCCCACTCAGTAGACACCAAATGTTCTTTATATCAGACATCATTTGAGACATTTTCTGGCAAAATAAACATTCAATCACCATTACCCCCACGTATTGATTGGCATTATTATACATTTTATTCAGGGGCGATAACCGTGTTTCGTTAAAATGTTAACGGAAATTACTATTTATTCTCTGTATTTATTGTTTGATGTTCAATGATCATACCTTATAATCTGTCTAAATTATTATTTTTTCAGGTGACACATTTAATTAGTATAAATAATTAAAAAATATCATGCCTCATTTGCATATGAAAATAGCCTGATACCAACGCGTGTCACTATCAGTAAAATAAACATTACTAAATGATTATATCTGTATAGAGGGCACTCATTAATTTTAGAACTGGTGGAATAGTGACACAATTATACACTTATAAAGAACAGTTTGTGCCTACTGAGTGGGCATGTACCTTTAACAACATGTGGTTGTCTTTTTACCTTTGAATTGTATCAGCTTCCATGAAAAAACAGTACATGTGTAAAAGTTACGTTTACACAGATTACATATATATGCAGCTGATTTAAATTTATTAGCTGCGCCACCATTTGGTGCACTCTGCCTGTTGACAGTAATGGCGAAATTCGGCGATTGCAGGCTACAAGTGTGACGACACTAACTGGGGCACGTTTCACTAAACTTCGTACGACTAAAATGTTCGTAAGTGCATTAACAATGTTTTCTTGTAAACAATGATTGAATTTACATTTATTGAGCAGAGGCTGCACTAGCAGCATATACTCAATAGATGTAAATACATCAATTGAAATTTCCAGACGATCCTAATGTTGTACTTACGAATATTTTAGTCGTACGAAGTTTAGTGAAAAGGGCCCCAGGTCCCTGTGCTTGCGCCCATTCTCCACATATGGACATGTAATGGTGTTAATGAGGATGTATGTGCGCATTTATTCGAGTACATAACGTGTGTATCGGCTTCCGTGAACTATCAGTTTATAAATTAGATTTTCATACATTTATATACAACTGATTTAAATTTATTAATTGTGCCATCATTTAGTATGGTGCCAACTATGACTTAGTATCTCCTAATTAGATCTTAGTATATCCTAATTAGGACTTACTATCTCCTAATTAGGACTCATTATATCCTAATTAGGACTTAATATCTTCTAATTAGGACTTACTATATCCTCATTGGGACTTAATATCTATGTCAATGCTAAAAAATGTTGTATCTCCTAATTACGAGATACTAACTCCTAATTATGAGATAGTAAGTCCGAATTATGATATACTTTCTCCTAATGAGGAGTTATTATATCCTAATTAGGACTTAGTATCTACTAAGTCCTAATTAGGATATATTATTTCTTAATTTGGAGTTACTATTTCCTAATTAGGAGATACATATATTCTAGCATTGGCACCAGCACGCTTCCATAATTTAGTGTACTCTGCTGGGTATCAATAACAAATTGTAAAGCAATAAGCTACTGGACCCGGTGAACTCGGCGTTTGCAGACTACAAACGCGACGACACTATTTCGTCCCCGCGATTGCCGTCCCAAATCGCCCATTCTCCATATATAGACATGTAATGGTGGTACTTAGTTTTTAAAGTTGTAATGATTCATGTTAACAACCTGTGCTTTTCAAAAAGGACATATACATAATTAGTTGGCACTTTTAATGTTCATTTGCATGCATAATTGTGCATGGTCATACAAAGCGCGTAGGAATATATCGGTTGTTTAGTATGTGCCTCCTTTGTGTGTTCAAACATTCATTGTTCGATTCCATTCAGCCTATTGGTGCAAATGAACATGCGATGAACAACCAGTTGCACGTATAATGTTATTAATAATAAACATACATTGAATTGTAAAGGATCGAATGTTGCACCCGTTCAACGTACAGCTGTATTTACATCGCTATATTGCGCAACGTCTTGCATATGCAACGGTTCGTTTGCTTGATTGTGTTTAACCTTGATTAAGTTCACTGTGACTTTGATCCGACAGCTATTCCAGCTCACGTGTGAACGTAGACAGTTGTGAAGTACAGCAAAACCTCTCTAAACCGGACGTTGTATGCAGTCTGTCTAATTGTATGTGTTTCATTTGTGCATATTTATGAAGAAAATGGCTGTTCAAGTTCGCAAAGCATAGCCGCATACCATGGCATAGTCATGTGTCTGATTTACAGTGGAACATCTCTAGACCGCACATCCTGACAGCCTTCCAGGGTGTCCGGTTTAGAGAGGTTCCACTGTACGCGGAGTCTCTCCTCGTACATTCGGACGAACCGAGCTCGAATAAATGTATCCCACACACTTTCGATAATATAATGTGACAGCAGTATTTGTAAAAGAAATAATTTTGGTATTGGAGAAATAAATACATTGGAACCTCTCTAAACAGGGCACCCTGGGAGAGTGCCCGGTTTAGAGATGTTCCACTGTAAATCAGACATATGACTATGCCAAGGTATGCAGCTGTGCTTTGCGAACTTGAACAGCCATTTTCATCATAAATATGTACCAAAGAAACTCACAAAAAATAAGGATACACAGACTGCCTGCGCGTCCGGTTTAGAGAGGTCTACTCTGTAAAAAAGATAAAAAAAAATACGGTGAAACCTCTCTAAACCGGACACCCTGGGAGGTACTTATGCATGCTTTTGCGATCATGCACATACATTAAAATATGAGATAAATTGCGGTGAAACCCATCAAAAATAGGATCACAGATGTTGTCTTGGTGTTCGGTTTAGAGAGGTTCCACTGTAATTGATTATCCTATATATGGCTATACTTAGAAACATTACGTACATATAAGCCAGAGAACATTACTAATGGTTTCGAAGATATTTGCATCGAAAGTGTATTAAGATATAATGTGATCTATAAAGCTGTTTATTTTGTAATAAGATCAATACCTGAGCGAACGTGACGAAATAAAAACTGATACTATCTGTGTACCTTTGGCAAATATATCAAGGTTACATTTAATTCCGCTGACAACGTTCAAGCAAAATAAAATTTCGCAAGTATGAACTGTATCCAATTGTATTATAAGCACTTACAAAGGTGAACATGTCTGTACACGTACTAATCGTCAGACGAAATGGGAACGGGCATCGATCACAAAGCGGGAATGGTAAATAGATAGCATTGAATATACATGTAATAGTCGTAGCTGTTTTGTTTGGTGACTCATTTTGAATTTCAGTCGTTCATTGGTTGATTAAGGCGAGCCCACAAATTGTATGAACATACTAATTATTTATCACACCATTTGTGGTCAGCAAATATTGAACTGTTCGCCTATTTGGTTTCAGTTTTAATCTTTTGCTTTTTTTTTGGCCTTTCTCTTTGATTCGCCTACAGACACGACATTGAACGAGTGCAAAGTGCACATACATGTTTTGAAATGCACATGACTGAATCACAGTGGAGTCTCTCTAAATCAGTAGCCGATTTCACGATTATATTATCACAGTCAAACTGGCTGTGATAATGTAATGAATTCAGTATAATAAATATTAATAAATGTATCCTTAAATTGAAAATTTCTCTGTGCTTAGCAAGATAAGCATACTTTGCAAGTTTGGTGAAATATGCTAGAGACACATTGTATTACATTAATTATTTAGAGTTGTGAGAAAGTAGTATTTGCATATGAACATATATATGCAAATGACACGAGTAGTAATTGATAAAATGACCTGCTTACCATCGAGCGACTGCTGTTCATCCTTTGATCATTCGTGGGAAGGTTACCTAAGACAATTGCTATTACAAACTATATTGTGTGATTTTATGACAATATTATTATCTGAAATTGTTCCCGTGTCTCTCAACCACAACATAGCGAGGTATGAACGTCAACATCATGCAGAGTATTACACTATTTTAGTGCGCGAAACGGAAACCTTATTCCGCAACTGTTTATCGTTGACTGCAGTGTAGCGGTATAGAACACATATTGCTTATAAAGCGGAAAACGTGCACTTACCAGGAATATGATCAATTCATTGGAACAGTGGTTTTACCGCCGGCTATACAACACCGGGTGTATTAATATGGCTGTGTCGCAGATAGTGCATTGCAACTCCAGAGAATCATTTCACAAAAACATTTGAGTATGTGTCAATGACTGGAGAAATGAGACTTATGGGATTTGTGATCCGTGTAGCTCCTGATCACACTCATGTATCCTGATATCTATCTATATTGTTGTTCTAAGTATGACGGGTGTTTCCTTGATGGAATGCCGAACCACGCATATCCTGTGACTGTGCGGATGCACAGGCTGATCTGAATCTACACTGGACACAAACACACATACAATGTAAGCCCCATTTCTTCAGTCACAGCCACAGATATCAATGGATATTGTATTAGTAACATTTTCTGTTAGATGATGGGCAAATATAATATAATAAATGTTTCGGTATATGACGACTATATACGACATGTATGTGCCTGTGACTAGCAAATGTGGCTTATGGCACGTCTGGCCAGACTAGCCGTAAATCAGCTAGCGAACTCCTGCAGCCTGATAATGATCTCTACTATTTGTTAAACGTATCATAAGTTGCTTCGCTGAGTGACTGCCTGAATGTCGAACAGTGCAGACACTGTTCAGATTGCTGGGTAGCGCAGGCTGGTCTGGGCCTACATTGGACGCAATGGCCATATGCTCCATTTCTTCAGTCACAGCCTCATGCAATAATAAAAATACATGTAATAATAATCCTTTATTTAACTTCTGCATGTCATAACATTATATAATAATAATAATAATAATAATAATAATAATAATAATAATAAATAATAATAATAATAAAATAATAATCATTTATTTAACTCCTGCAGGTCATAACATTATATGATTATAATATTAATAATAATAATAATAATAATAATAATAATAATAATAATAATAATAATAATAATAATAATAAAATAATAATCGTTTATTTAACTCCTGCAGGTCATAACATTATATAATAATAATAATAATAATAATAATAATAATAATAATAATAATAATAATAATAATAATAATAATAATCCTTTATTTAACTCCTGCATGTCATAACATTATATAATAATAATAATAATAAATAATAATAATAATTATAATCCTTTATTGATGCCCGTCATAACACTATGTAACATAATCTTTATGTAATGTGTATATGTTTCATATGACGTGCATACGACAAAGGCCAATTATAGTGCACAGTGTCACATTTCAAGAAAGATAAATACAAAGTTAAACTTGGAATTCCACACCCCACTGGCAGATTTTAAAGCTGTGGTCCCATCTATAAGTTACAACACTTTGTAAAATAGGAAGACATTATTTTTCATGTAAACGTGAATTGTCAGTTTTATATCAGGGGCGATAACCGTATACAAATATGTATTATCTCTATTTATTTTTTATTTGCAATGATCATACTTTATAGTATGTGGAAAAAAATATAATCATGTGGCGCATTTAGTTGATAAAACTAATTTCAAAATGTCTCGTCTCATTTGCATATCACAATTGACTGATACAACAGCGCGTGTCTTTCAGTAATTAGAATAGTTACACAAATATACATGTACACTTATTTAATTCCTATAACGAAAATATTGTGCTTAACAGCTGGAACACCAACTTTAATGTTATACACATTATAGTTGTTAGCGTGATTGCATAGTGCGTGCCCACGCAGAAGGCACACAGTGTTCTTTATAGGAATTGAATAAGTGTATACGTGTGTCACTATTCCACCAGTTCTAAAAATTGCGAGTGCCCGCTATACAGATATAATCTTTTAGTATTATTTATTTTACTAATAGTGACTCGCGGTGGTATCAGGCTATTTTCATATGCAAATGAGGCATGCTATTGTTTAATTATTTATACCAATTAAATAGGTCACCTGAAAAATTAATATTTTCGAAAGATTATAAATTATGATCATTGCACATCAAAAAATAAATACAGAGAATAAATAGTATTGTTCGTTAACATTTTAAGGAAACACTGTTATCGTTCATGATATCAGTGTGGAAATTTACGTCTGATATAAAATGTATAATATCGCCAATCAATACGTGGGGAAATGGTGAATGAATGTTTATTTTGCTAGAAAATGTCTCAGATGATGTCTCTGATGTAAAGACCATGTTGTGCCTACTGAGCGGGCGTGTACCTTTAAAATGCGGTTATTGCTGACAGTGCCAGATGTTGTTGTTGTTTTATGTTTGCTGTTTTGTTATGTTTGTTGTCCAGACATGCGTCACGATAGCGAGCAACATGACAGTCGTAGATTAACTTTAACCCTTTTACCCCTAAGTAATTGGAATGGGTATTGATATGTTAATTTTGCAACCAATCCCAACCGTCACAACATGGTTTTCAGACTAGTCCATTTATGAAAAGGAGGTATTTTTGTTATCAAAGTTTGAAAATCACTAAAAAGTGCAGACCCTGATGAGACGGCTCTTTATGAGCCGGCTCATCTGGATCTGCACTGTTTACATAGACCGCTATAGCGGGCTTTCGTGTCCAAAGGGTTAAGCCTGTCATTCACTACATAAAGCCCACCAAATTAGTGTATGCTTAGGCTAGTGATTGGACCCTTATACTGTCTGTTCGACCTTTTACTGCCGACGAACGTTTGGAAATTAAAGACATTAAATATAAAAAAATATTAAAATGTAAGAATTTGTTCATCAATAACAAAATAAATGTTTTTATTGATTTTATTGATTTTATTGTGAAAATAATATGGAGCAAAAAGGAGCTGTGGAGTGACGGGGGTGTTGTCGAAAAACGAAACATTTTGGAAAGTGACTCTTAAACCTGTATAGATTGCTTGGAAATGATATAACTAAGAAAACAAGTTAGATTTAGAAAATCGGTCCACAAATTCAAAATTATTTAAAATTATCTATTTTAGACCCAATGTTAAATTCAGAAAAAAAAAGTATTTTCCTAATAAAATCAATAATCGATGGAATTTAATCAAATAAAACTCTTTGGGGAGGGTGACCTTTTTTTATTGATGAAAATGTACTTACATTTAACTAGTTTTTAGATTAATGTGTTAAATAGCCAAACGTTCGTCGGCAGCAAAACGTGGAACAGACAATAGACGTTTAGGCCTGTCGACCAATAATAACATAATGTTAGTAAATTAAATTATACTTAAATAAAATGCAGTCCAAAGCACACGCGAAGGGATAGGACATTATAATGGAAGCAATAATCGTTCACATGTAAATTATTCAATTAAACCAACTCACTGCGGTTATTTAATAGACATAGACCCGACACACAGTCGCAGACATACATGCACCACTAATTAAGTTTCATTTCAAGTTTGATTGAAAGGCGAGATTGCGGCTAGTTATTTCCCTTTGCAAATATATTTACAAAGATACGGTCATTTGACTGATAACATCTGTGGAATGTCGTGTCAGGTATAGATCGGATACAAATATCTGGCTTACAACAAATTGAGAACGAACTATTTAACCCTTTCCGTTCTGAAGAAAAAGTTGACAACATTTTCAGAGTACATGCGGAATATAATTCCGCATGTATTTTGAAAATGTTAACTTTTGACTTTATTTATGAAAAACAGTGTTCATTTTGTAAACGTATTTCATGAAATTACGCAGATATCTGAAGGTACAAAACCACATGGCGTATCTCAATTACGGCGTTACAAGTCAATCCGACCTATTGTTGCAAAGCTATTAATATGTTCATTTCGCTTACAATATGTGTAGCGTAATTGGGTATGGGCATTGTGTGCATGGGAGAATTCGCAGCATTACATAACGCATTTTGTCACATGAAAACATTGTTATTCCGTGCTGTAACTCATTTCATAAATGTGTTATCACACACGTGTAATAACACCTGGAGCCAGGTTTGATTGGCTGGCCGCATCACCTTAAATATGTACAGTGGAACCTCCCTAAACCGGACAAATATATATTCAGCCCTGAAATTAGAATAACTAAATAGTAATATGATTATGAATACTCATATTACTCATACAACGGATATAGCCAGATTCAACTCTCACATACAAGAAAGCCTAAGACGTACATGAGGGCCAAATGTCAGGGGTGAATGCATATTTTTTTCGATGTAAATATTCAGTTCTGATTTTGTGATTCCCCTCACACACCCCCATGTACATGTAACAGGTTGAATACTGCATTGAACCCGTTGGCCCAGCCTTAAATGACCTTAGTTGTTGGAATTCCGTTAAACACCAAGAAACAAACAAACAAAGGTCATCAGGATGTGCACTGTTCGCCATTCCATCTATGAAACGCCCATCATGATGCTAACAAGCAATGTAGATCGTTATCTGTCTACATGAGTACTATTTGATCAGGAGCTACACTGGTCACAAGTCCCATAAGTCACATTTATACAGTCACTGAATTACGAACAGTGTAGGCCCTGATCAAAATACTAACGCGTTAGAACCGCACTTATGACACGAAGCGAGTTGCTTCTCGTTTCTATCGCGCTACTTCTGTTTTCTAACGCGTTAGTTTTGAGAAGTAACGCGTTACTTTTGAGAAGTAACACGTTAGAAATATGTATTTTACTATATAGTTCATACATTTGTAACGCGTTACTTCTCAAAAGGGGACTTATGACCCGACCCGCCACTCATAGTCTTGTCACTACGGTGTTCCGTTAAGGCCATCGTAATATCGCTATCGGGTCGATACTACGATACATGTAGTACGATAGTACGATACTACGATGACGATAGTACGATACTACGATGACGATAGTATGATGCTACGATGACGATAGTACGATACTACGATACTACGATGACGATACTACGATGCCACGATGGCGATAGTACGATACCACGATGACGATAACGCGATATCACGATAGTACGATGGCGATGCTACGATATGAAATCGTACTATCGTCATCGTAGTATCGTACTATCGTCATCGTACTGTCGTGATCTCGTAGTAGCGACCCGATAGCGATATTGCGATGGCCTAAACGGAACACTGTGTATCGTAGTATCGTACTATTGTCATCGTGCTATCGTACTATCGTCATCGTAGTATCGTACTATCGTCATCGTAGTATCGTACTATCGTCATCGTAATATCGTACTATCGTCATCGTAGTATCGCCTTCCGGATGGGCATGCGCATTTGCATCAAACACAATGGAAGACGAGGTAATTCGCCGGTATTTTGATACATATAATCATCATTAGATTGATTTAATTTCATTTAATTGGTATTTAAGATAGATATTTGAAAGAAAATAATCTTGTTTGCGCCGTTTGCGCCGAAATTCTTCTTTGCGCTATTAACAAGGTGTGTGATCACGTGGTTTCCGAAACCGATTTTCCGACGTGACGTAATCTGTGACGTAATTTTTCCAGTCGATTTTCATTAAAATCTTTCCAGCAAGCGGACGGATTTTGATATGTAGCGCACCAAATATGATGGCATATGTGTTTTATGGGTGCTATGAAAGTTCTTTACAATAACATATAAATATCACAAAACGTCTACTGTAAACACATCTACAAAACATGACGTCATGCCGTTCGGAAACCCCACCTTGATTAAGGCGTACCGCCATTTTCGCGAAGGCGATATTACGATACTACGATGACGATAGTACGATACTACGATACTACGATGACGATAGTACGATACTACGATGACGATATTACGATACTACGATGACGATATTACGATACTACGATGACGATAGCACGATATAATATCGTAATATCGTAGTATCGTCATCGTAATATCGTGGTATCGTCATCGAGCTATCGTACTATCGTCATCGTGCTATCGTACTATCGTCATCGTAGTATCGTACTATCGTACTATCGTAGTATCGACCCGATAGCGATATTACGATGGCCTTAATGGAACACCGTAAGTCACGGGCCGTAACTCTGCAAAGGTTTGCAAAGTTACTGCCCGCAACTAATGCACGTGCGGCATGTTTACATTACATTTGGTAAGCCCTGTAGATGCGTGGATATCGCGATAATCTTGCGATTATATTGTGTTTATCGAGCAATACACGTATTACCAAAATACCCTTCTGTAAATAAGAAATAATCAAATATTGACGGAAACAAGATACTACAAAAGTAACAAAATCTTGACCCTGTGACATGAAGATGTTTATTTTCCGCACACGTCTCTGATTAATATAAAGATAAAACGCGACAATCCCGGGGATTGTCAGGTCGCGATATGTGTGTCTCATTGCGAACATGATATGATGATATATTGCAGATAAAAGGAACTTTCAAGCTTAAATGTTTTAATTTGAAGATTATAGCGTTCATAGAATGAAAAACAGCATGTTGAATGAACAGAGAAATCGTCTGAGAAACAATGTGTTTAGGAGCATATTTATAAAACAGGAAAATGCACAATCGCAATCGTAATAGTCTTCCGTTTATTGTTTATCCTAGTTTCTCGACCGATGAAAGAACAGCATATCGTCATAATTAATCGCGTTTTGCGACGCTTTCGCCAAAATCTGAT
Source organism: Conchocele bisecta (assembly GCA_029237695.1). Lineage (NCBI taxonomy): Eukaryota > Metazoa > Mollusca > Bivalvia > Lucinida > Thyasiridae > Conchocele > Conchocele bisecta. The sequence goes on from JAQRGA010000114.1 coordinate 91,656, forward strand.
TTCACGCCTTGTTGTCATCAGTTCACGAGACGCAAAGTATATTACCGCCCACACACGCGCTCACTTCGTGTCACACCGCCAATCACATGCTAGTATAGCGATTCGAAGCACGTTTAGGGGCGGAGCTTCGTGACTGGGCTGTGTAAACAATACGTACGTTATAGTTATCAAATATATATATTTAAAAATTCAATATATGAACTATAACTATTACATAGAAGGCATAGATAATCACTGTAATATAACTAGCAGTGTACGGTCCTCTATATATAGACTATGTCACACGAGTGATGACTTATGATAAGATATTTATTAAACCAGTTCACTGATTTCCTTTCTTATGGAATTCGTCAACGAGTTTAATAAATAACACTATTTAATCATCACAAATGTTAGATTATATTTAACAAATATATATTTGCATAAGCATACCATCATACATTGAAGCAGTACTAGTCACCAGACCTGTTTTCTGTAACTGGATAATGTTCACTAGTGTATTATGATTTGTATTATACTGTGGAAACCCATTGTACATGTATGTAATAAATTATGTATATATGATTCACTGACGCACAGAGTTGCCAGATTCTGAGTATACATATGTTTTATTTTCTCCACTTATGGAGAGATCAGTAGTCGCTTACACCAACATCATTGCAAAGTATACTTTGAGGGAGAAATTTTCAATTTTAGAATAAATTTATTATTTTTTATTATACTGAATTTATTACATTATCACAGCCATTTTGGCTGTGATAATGTAATAAATTCAGTATAATAAATCTTCATACTTGTAAATATCAAATATATGAAGTCCTTAGTTCTATATGAAATAATGCATTTCAGGAAAAATAAATGATTACTCCCTCAAAGTATACTTTGCTAGAAAAGTATACTTTGCAATGTTGGTGACATCGGCTACAGAAGAAGCATACAAGGATTTAGAACATATCTACAAACAACTGCTCATAGCAGCTGGATATTACACCACATACCTATTACATGTACATACAAACAACATGTGAGAACAAAACTAAGCAGAAAATGAAAAGAAAAATCAGTTCAATACACGAAGATTCAGAGTGCATTCATGTGACGATAAATATAAAGGAAACAAACTGTGACTGCGTTTTGCGATCAGTGTAGATCCGAATCTACACTGCTCGCCATAATTATACTGTGTGAAGACCTATTTGACCCATTTTTACTGTCATACTATTACGATAACCTATCAATGAAACGTGCGACATTACGGAGCCCTTCGAATTAACAATCCGTTCCCACGAAATAAGAATTCGTTCCCACCAATTAACAATTCTTTCCCTCGAATTAACAATTCGTTCCCACGAAATAACAATTCATTCCCACGAATTAACAATTCGTTCCCTCGGATTAACAATTTGTTCCCACGATATATCGTGGGAACGAGTTATTAATTCGTGGGAACGAATTGTCAATTCGAAGGAAGGAATTGTTATTTCGTGGGAACAAATTTTTATTCCGTGGGAACGAATTTTAAAAAATAAAATCCATGTCCCTGCGGGGCTCGGTACGTTATTGGTCCATCTAACAAGCACCATGAATCGTTATCAGGCTACACGAGTGTGTTATTTCAACAGGAGCTATATGATCACAAATCCCATGAGCCATATCTCCAATCACAGCCACATTTGAGACACGCTACGGGATTTTGTACCTTCGGACATCAGCGTAATTTGTTGGGTTTTTTTTCGAAATAAAATCAGTATTGGACCAGATTTCAGGAAATAAAAAGAAGTCTCACTCTTTAATGTCATATTATCGAAAAGAATATTGTGTTTCCATTGTTTATATGACAGGAACATTTGGGCAGGTTTCGTGAAACAGACAGTAGGCAGAAATGCCATCAGCCCCATTTCCCCAGTCACGTCTCATATGTGGCTGTGATTGGAGAAATGGTGTACAGCTGATCAAATAACACATTAGTAGTCTGATAACAATTTGGTATATTGTCTATTTCTTTTCTTATAAGAATGCGGGTGTTTCATGATGGTGGAATGGCTAACAGTGAAGATCCTGATCAGACTGTGCGGAGGCACAGGCTGATCTGGATCTACACTGGTCGCAAAACTCATAAGGCCTATTTCTCCAGTCGCAGGCACATGTTGGTGTTCCCACTTATATGTTTTATGTGTGTGTTTAGGATTACTGTAGTGAGGCCTGTCATATTATTACATCCATTGTCATGTGTCACATCCATATGATAACTCCATTGCACGAATACATGTTTAAACAGTAGTCGTATCTATTTTGCGACGAAATAGCGACATAATGCTATAGATTTGACAACGGGTGACAAAATGTCAGTTTTACATGAAGGAAGTCAGATAGCAAAAGACAACGTATGAAACAATTTCATACCGTTAGTATAGGCAGTTGTATACATTTCCTTATTAATTTTACCGAAGACTTGCATATTATTTCATCCATCTCCATGTGTCAAATCGGTAAGATTATTCCATTGAACAGAGATTCTACTTTCACTTTCAAACGTTACAATAAACTGATAAATAGAATACGCGTACAAGACTAGTGCCTGCTGATATTACGTTACATATTAGGTACATGGCCACCCAGTAGGCACAAACTGTTCTTTATAGGAATTAAATAAGTGTATAACTGTGTCACTATTCCACCAGTTCTAATAAATGCGAGTGCCCGCTTTACAGATATAATAATATAGTAATATTTATTTTATTGATAGTGACTCGCGGTGGTATCAGGCTATTTTCATATGCAAATGAGGCATGATATATTTTGTTATTATTTATACTAATCAAATACGTCACCTGAAAAAATAATATTCTCGACAGATTATAAAGTATGTTCTTTGCACATCAAAAAAATAAATACAGATAATAAATAGTAGTAACTGTTAACATTTTAAGGAAACACGGTTATCGCCCCTGATATCAGTGTGTAAATTTAAAGCTGATATAAAATGTATAATGATGCCAATCAATACGTGGGGTAATGGTGAATGAATGTTTGTTTTGCCAGAAATTGTCTTAGATGATGTCTCTGATATAAAGAACAGTTTGTGCCTACTGAATGGACATGTACCTTTAATCAGGCTTGTATCAGAAACTGGAGGAATTCCCAACCTGATAAACATGAAGACACGACCCGGGTAGTCTCTAATTGATGTACAGTGGACAACAAATGTACACAACAGACTGCGTTATTCTTGCTCAGATGTCAAAGTTTCTGAACATCTATTGGTAATTTCAATTCATAATCAAGCGGTTTTATTGGCTGAGCCTGAGTTGTACCACAGCTCAGTCTCAGCCAATCAAGCAGCTTGATTGCACGCACAATATTCAAGTATTTTCGAAGAAGAAAAATTGACAAATTTTGATTAGCGCAGGTGTTGATGTATCAGAATCAAGCACTAAATTGTCCATGTGGATCGGGATATCTGGATTAATTGTGTACAAGTGTACTCATCAAAACAAAGATACATTAGTGTTACAAATATGAAACATTTTTTCGCAAACACTTATTGACGATGTTATGATCACTTAACGTATATATAAATTTCCAAAAGACTATTTTCTGCAATAATTTAAACCACATTTTGCCATGTTAAGTCACATTATATTTTCCTTGGCGGCCAGGGGGGCGTTTCACTAAACTTCGTACGACTATGATGTTCGTAAATGCAAAATTCTGATAGTCTGTGAATTTCACATTAACAATGTTTTCTTGTAAATAATCATTGGATTTACATTTATTGAGCATAGGCTGCATGAATTGAAATGTCCAGACTATTCTAAATATGCACTTACGAACATTTTAGTCGTACGAAGTTTAGTGAAACGGCCCCAGATATTTGCAAAATTACATAATGACAGAGATAAGAATCAAAGTACTGAAAGAACAGAAACTGAATCGCCAGAAACAAAAATGTAGGAAAGTGTGCGTGCCCTTGATGCACACTTTGGCCGCTTTTATAGCAACCTTGATCTGCTGTGGGGTGCATTAATTACACCCGTCGTAGACATACATACTATATACCAAATTGGAGCATATAGTCATACTTTTAATTTGATATACAGTTATGAATTATTATGAATTATAACCGTTCATAAAAGTTCAATTTTTTACCACATATTATGTATACGAGTTCCGGCAAATAAACCTGTCCGCGAAAATGGCGACTGACAGCCATAGGTATCACGGGACAGTGGGCGGCTAGCTATAGAAAGGGTTGGAAGATATTTTCTCTATACTTCACTACCGACCCTGTAAGTTACAACAGTGTATCTAGAAAAATAGGTTTATGAATATTTCTTGACTTTGGGAGGCTTCACTAGGTGTATTTCATAATTCTACGAAACTGAATGTTAGCTCCAATTGATTTTGACATCTTGGAAAATGGCGCATGCTATGCTGTCTCGCGAAAATTTGAGGTGGTTATAACCCCGCTTTGGAATCATTTTCAGGAAATGGTGTGTTACAAGGATAGAACAAGACATAAAAAAGTAACTGTGCCTCATGTTTTCATGAGAACAATTCCAACACATTCAATCGTGTTGAAATTTCTGGCCAAAAATAGGTGGGTAGGGTAACTTTGTAAACAATTAATTAAACACATCTGATGCGGTTACTGCATTTTTATTATGGTTCGCGATTTGTACTTCATTTGCGAGTATTTTTCAATACTTGTCGCAAGAGCCTCCTTAAATGATTGTGAGAGGCGCTGATTTGTATACGTCACCCGCCGTCCTCAGAAAAGCAGTCAATTTTTGCTATTTTCAACCGTCACGTAATGCCTTAAGGGAAAAGTCTGATTTGACAGAAGAACATGTCCCAAGATAACATCCAGCAGTATTAGTTTACTGCACTCAAATATGCAGGGTTCTGCAGGGCTAGAGATAAGCATGGTATTTTGCAGTCGATACACCGAAACTTCGCGTTTCACCATTTTGGGGGTGGGCGATATCCGCGACCCAATTCGACAGCAGCTTTCATTTCGTACATTTTTCTTTGGTTGCGTTTGACGTAAAATTGATGAAATTAGAAATATAAAGCGAGACGAGCAGTTTCGAGGAAAAAACATATTTCCTTAAGGTCTCACGGGACAGTGAGCGGCTAGCTTTAAAAAAGAGGTGGGCGATTTTCTCTATGCTTCACTACCGACCCTGTAAGTTACACCAGTGTGTCTAGAAAAATAGGTTGATGAATATTTCTTGATTTTGGGAGGCTTCACTAGGTGTATTTCATAATTCTACGAAACAAAAAACAGATAAATAATATGGCCATGCCTAAAAGTAGTAACATACATCGGATGCTGACATAACTGCAACTGACCATTCAGTAAAAATGGTCGATGTATTACAAAGGGGACCTTATAATATGCCTAAATATTATTACCGGTAATCCATTTTCAAGGTGCATGATCACGTGGTTACAACAACAACAACAATGGATGAAAGTGTTGTAAGCTCGCCCACTCCAAGGTAAGTATTATTTGATATGTTCCTTAATATGCAACGGATTTTGATGACATATGGCGTAGCAAACGCGTCTTCATGAGCTGCAGAAATACATAGTCACATTTATGACTATGGAAATACATAACTTAATCTCCTATCATGTGATACTTTCATATTTGAGCATAGTGCTGATGAAACTATTTTGTGACGCAGTATCTTATTTGCATAACAATACATTATATGAGTTCATCAATGAATCAGTTCTTTGTGCAATAAAGTATAAATACACAAACACAGCATCACAGGTTCCAGACATTAAAATGCTATGAAAAGTACGCGCTTATGACCATTTTTTAAAAGCGATTTGTGAAAATACGCATGTTTTTTATTATTTTAATGCGTAATTTGCATATTCATGACTCCATATGCATCCAATCAAATTGAAAGTATATTTATCATGATCCTTGATCATGAAAACATATATCTAGACATATTACACACATTCGTATCATACTTTGTAGCAGGCGTATTTACAAAATGATAATTTTCAAAAATGGTGGCCTATATTACCAATTTGAATAAATGACTACAAATAAAGGCTTGTACTGATTATTTTACATGTTAATAAGTTTTAATGTATTCAATATATATCGAGAACCAACAAAAACATTGTTTCGCATATGTTATGTGTGTGGTGAATGGTGGGTTATTTTTGAACCAGTAGTCGATATGGGTAAAAAGTCATTTTGTGGATCCTATGCAACCCTCAATTTGGTAAAAATTTACAAAACTCACAATAATGTCATATTGTATGTTTATGTCAAACAATGGTGTTATTAATTTTGAGAAAATGACACATCATGTCTGAAATATACGTTTGTTTCTCTTGTACAGATAATGACTAAAAAATGGTGGTCCCCTAAAAGACCCTAGATTTGTGAAAAAACTTCCAGGTTTGTATTTTTAAGAAATGGATTTTTGAACTCAGCAGACATGTTTACATTGGAAACCACCATCAGAACCCGTGTGCCAAAAAGTGTAAATAAAGTTGAGCCAGCTCTGGGAGTACTATAGGGCACCGCCGATTCTCTGCGCGGCCCTAATTACGAAACTACTACTCAAATATTCCACCTCAGTGAAACATTATACAGGTTTATATAATTATAGAATTCATGCAAATTTTATTCATAATTAAAAAAAATGTTTTTGTTGATTTAAATAAACTATTATATGAATAAAATCAATTACAAAAAATAAATGAATTTCAATTTTGAATATTATTAAATAAATTCATAGAATGCAATTACCTGTATGATGGCATAAAAGTGTATACATCATTAATAATATTATTGCTATTGCAAAACATAGGATGGAGTTTCATTTTAACATTGTATTTAAACTGTACATTAATTATATTAATGAAAATAATTTAACGACAAAATCATTCCATTTTAAATAAATAAATTTAAAATAAGCAATTACTTCTTTGACGTCATCGAAGTCCTGTTTGTTTTCTTGCATAATTCTTTCGAGTTAAACGTTTATAGATGGGGTCCCGCGCATCAGGGTGTATTGTAGGCGTTATCCTTTATTGTTTCGACCAAAAATATGCCATTAATATACACACATAGCAATTAATTAGTATTGCCTGATACAAGTATTGGCATTATGTTGCCTTATTTGAATGACGGATTTTAATAATTTTGCTGAAAGTATTAACAAAAATCAATATTTATTCAGCGGAAATCAATATTTATTCGCACAAAGCATTTTCTGGTGTACAATAATTATACTTTATAAGATATCGACAGCTGTCGTAATTAAGTTTATACACTTTATTTATCTAATCACCATTTCGTCACATGTACATATGCTAATGATGACCATTACCGACAAGAAGTTTAAAAATTAGTTACTACATGTACTGCGTAAAACGGACGCTTTCGATTTAAAAAAACATGTGGAATAGTTTAATAATTAGGTACCCGCTTAATTTCCGTAAAGATGTAGTTTTACATAATTTGAAGGCACCCACCTTTAATAAACATTTTCAACATTTTACATACTTTGGTTTTGTATTTTTACAAGCGGGTTTCAACAATATGTTCAGTTAAAATAGATTTCTGAGTAATTAACTACTTTAATGCGATATATGTAATATTCATTAAATAGATTTGTGATATTTTTTCTTTTTTTGTTGTCGTTGATTGTTTTTTTGCCAAAAGAACATGTTTTAAAATGTACTAATGCTGCTTTCAGTCTGTGTTCAGTGTATTAGCTGCTAAAATTGAACAATCATTAATTAACAAGTACGAAGAATAGACTCACCGACATGTGCCGTTGACGCCACCAGACAAATCACCAATGTAAGCCCGAACATCATCTTCCGTTATTGATATATTTTCAGCACGTTATACTTGTAGTTTCTCTTCTGTGGACTTTCTTGCGCTCCGTCTGATCTCTGTGTCTGGTGCCGCGGTCTCCCCATTTATATACATCGTTCCATAGCTACGCCGCTAGTTATGGCAAACACAGACGCCATTATGTCACACAAACGTTCCGTTGTTCCGTTGTTACTAGTCAGGCTGTGACAAAACCAGTCAGGCTGAATCATCCAAACTACCCACGTTAATTCCTCATCAGACTTTCCTTATTGATGTTCCTCACTCTCTCATGTTTATCCATGCATGTTAGGTGTGATGGGTATCATCGATGCGGCCCTTACAGCTTCAGCGTAGCAAGAATTTTAAAACGTTCCAACTCCATATGGGCTGATATCTTATTGGCGCCTTTCGGAAGCAACATGAATTTGCGTAATTATTTGCTCTGACTAAGCGAATTTTAGTTCCTAGACACTACATAACGATTACGCATATTATTATAATTGTACGTTCTTTTGTTGTTGACCCAGACCCCTATAGTAATATATTCATTACCACTTGGTGCATGCAACTTTTCACTATACATTATGGAAATGTATGTATGTCTAGTTATTCTATTCACATAAATGCAGTTTGAATCTGGTATGTTAACGATTTTATGTGGAAACCACTGCGGACACATTTGACGCTCATACAAAATGCCCATTTTGAGTATCTTCCAATAAAAACTAGTTAAAAACATTCACTTTACATGGTGAAGTAAACCACAGCACATGATACTCGTACATCGTAAGTTAGACATAATCGGATTTGAATAGTTGTCCAAGATGGCCGCCAAAATTATATTTATTAAATGATATACACATGTTGAACATGGCGACCAGGTACAACTATTGCGTTTTTGTAAAGTATATGAATTGCTTTCAGCATATAAAGATAGCAAATGACAATTATGGAGACAATGAAATGTTTTGGTAACGTTACAACATTATATAATTATGAGTACACATAGATACAACCTAGTTGCCAAAATAATAGATGGCCATCAACGCTATATATTACTACAGTCCTCTGCATACATTCCTTTAATAGATATATGACTGATTCTATTATAGTATACATGAAAACAATGTCGTATACTTATAGTAAGTAAGTAAGTAAGTAAGTAATGTAAGAAGTAAGTAAGTAAGTATAAGTAAAGTAAGTAAGTAAGTAAGTAAGTAAGTAAGTAAGTAAGTAAGTAAGTAAGTAAGTAAGTAAGTAAGTAAGTAAGTAAGTAAGTAAGTAAGTAAGTAAGTAAGTAAGTAAGTAAGTAAGAAGTAAGTAAGTAAGTAAGTAAGTAAGTAAGTAAGTAAGTAAGTAAGTAAGTAAGTAAGTAAGTAAGTAGTAAGTAAGTAAGTAAGTAAGTAAGTAAGTAAGTAAGTAAGTAAGTAAGTAAGTAAGTAAGTAAGTAAGTAAGTAAGTAAGTAAGTAAGTAAGTAAGTAAGTAAGTAAGTAAGTAAGTAAGTAAGTAAGTAAGTAAGTAAGTAAGTAAGCAAGCAAGCAAGCAAGCAAGCAAGCAAGCAAGCAAGCAAAAGCAAGCAAGCAAGCAAGCAAGCAAGCAAGCAAGCAAGCAAAAAGTAAGTAATCGGTGGGTCAGTCAGTCAGTCAGTCAGTCAGTTGGCCCCATATGTGTAATTTTCAATTAAGATATTTGTAAATGAATCGGTTGATTCTTTAAATTAATATATTTGGAAACTATATTGGTAGAAAAGAATTCCATCTTCAAGTTGTGTGTTGGTATCACGTGGTCATTCAATTGTGTGTATTACAATAACCTTTAACTCAATATTAGCATGACAGTAATTTCAACAACAGATGTTTGGAAGACACTTCTACTTTCTGTATTACTATAGCTGAAAATGATAAACTAGATACCATGTCTGGAAATATCTGAATTAATTGTGTGCAATCCACATGCGGAACGGTATTTTGATATTATTATGAGCTACTTTTCATGTCATAATGTCACAATGTTATAAGAATACATGATATTGCATGTACAGAGCAACATGCATGTTACAGAGCAACAAATCATAACACACCAGCGTTATTAAATACGTATAAAACCCATTGGGAAATCAGTATAGCTTCTATAGATAGTCATGTACTTATGCAATACATATAATCTTACATGATAGATCGAATAATAGATGTTTATTAAATGAGTTTACTGGTTTAATAATAAACGAGGGTATCCCGAGTGTTTTAGGAAGTTTGTAACGTCGATTACTAAATACCATATTACATCCACACGAATGTTACATTATATTTACTGCATAAGCATATGATCATATACTGAAGCTGTACTAATCGCCTTGCATATTTTCTGTAATGGCCTTATTTGCATATGTATTACTCTAGTGTACAGTAGCGCTTTTCTGCTCCTTACCTATTTCTATATACTAATATCGTATACATATCGTAATCGTATAGTATTGGTATATTTAATGAGGATATCGTATGATCATATAATATTGGTATGTTTGTACCGTATCATCATATAGTACAACAATACTATACGAATATTATACAAACATACGATGTCCGTTCGTATTATACGATATATCCGTACGGATATGGTATGAATATACCATAATCTGGTATGTTTGTACGATACAAACGTACCAGAATTATACACATGTATAACAATCGTATAAACGTACGATTTCAATGGTATATCTATACGATATTGGTTGGTACGTACGGTACAAACATACCGTACGTTTATATTATATGTATATCGTATAGAAAACATATCGTATTGGTATAGTATACGTATAGTATTGGTATAGTACGTATAGTTGACCTGCAGAAAAGCGCTACTTTAATACACCGTGTCACTCAGTGCAATACACGTAATTTAGCAATAAATATAATCTTACTGATATATATGTTTAATATGTGTTTATTAAATTAGTTTAATAATAAACAAGGATATGTCGAGTTGTCTTATGAAATGTTTAAGCTGTACTAATCGCCACATTTTCTGTTATGGCCTTATTTGCATATGTATTACGCTAGTGTATATAATGTAATACACCGTGTCACTCAGTTTTATGCAATACACGTAATTTAGCTTACAATTGGCATATCAGGATTTCTAATAAAAATGGTTAACATCGTAGCCCTGTGTAAAGTGGTTTAATTGAAGATATATAGTAAATACATGGTTAGTGCCGTCGAATATAAAATATATTCGGTTGAGCCTTAGACAGCTTTATTGGGGCGAGCTTTAGCGAGCCCCTATAAAGTTGTCGGGGCGAAACCGAATATATTTTATATTCGACGGCACTAATCATGTATTTAATTTATACCGCATACTAAACTTAAGTGCTAAACGTGCGTGACGTCATGTTTAACGTCATTCCCTCGCCATACGGCACAAATCTAACGACGTCATTAAAAGCAAAATGGCGGCGTCCACGCTAGATAGATTCGGTATTGTATCTGATTAAATCTCCGATTTATTTACGATGAGCATCAATATTGTCTGGATTTAGACTACACAGTTGTCATAATAAGTATTACAATCACAATGGACATATCCATGTCGTTGGTTACATCGCATATACTGTAAAAATGGACAAAATTCAGCTGAACAGACAGCGATTTCGATTTTAAAATTCGCCGCCATCTTGAGACTGACCAATCAGAGGCCACGATTAGGGGTCAAAGGTGAAAAAATAAAGGCAAAAACGGCACTTCATGTATATTATGCTACTTGAGGTATATTAGGTTACTTCAGATATAAATAGCATGTATTCAACCCCTTTTATTATGCTACATGGAGCAATGGTTGCGGTATAAATGACGATACTAGAACCGCTGATTTGTTTTCATGATTTCTAAAAAAAACATATTATAAACAAAATAAAAATATATTTTCATCATGGCCATACGTATCAAATTTTCTATCTTGTTGAACGCAACAAGATAGGAAATCCGATATTTATGTCGCTATATGGGTCAAAAATAGAGAAAAACCCTGCGGTCCTAATATCGTCATATATCTTCAATTAAAGCACTTTACATAAGGTCATGATGAAAACACGTATACATTTTGTATAGTATTTGTTCAAGAAATCCTGATATGCCTATCTAATACTGTCTTATCATAGCACCCATATGCACAGAAAGATAAACAAACACTAGAAGGCAAAACAGCCGTCTGGGAAATTTCTATAGAAGTGTTTATCACCATGTTGACATATTATCTACCCATTACTTAACACCATATACCAGACAGTCCCGGCACTGTCACCACCTAGCATACCACAAACCTACAACAACAGTCAACTATCACACATTTTCCTTTTTCCCCGAGAACGGTAACGTTATGGAATACCCTCCCATCAGAGCTGACACAATCGTTGGATTTAATTCAAAGCTGGCTTAGCACTGACAACCGCGTAAACAAACACAATGTCTGCTTATATTGGTTTAACCATAATAACGCTCTTTTCTTCATAGTAGGGTATGTAATGTATAGGCATGCACATTATTTATCATATGTACATGTATGTGACCTCCCAGGCGGATTGAGTAGCTTATGAGACATTATATTATAACCCAATGCAAGGCAGTTAAAGTCGGAAAACAGATCTAATAGGCACTATACGAGTTGCCTGGCTTGACCCTCAGGTATGTTTTTATCTTTGGCTCTTTTCTTACTTGGCAGTTGAATTGGGCAATTGCCCATTATAAAAGTAGTAAGATTATTACTGATCCTACTGCTTTTGTGAGGGGGTAAAGTGATTCTGGTGTGGCGAGGACCTGGCATCAGATCAAGATTATTCTGATTTCATGGCTGAATATATAGCTGTTTTATTGTAAATATTCAGTTCTGATTTTGGGATCCACCCCCACAATACTAGAAGGGGAGAATTATCACGGCTTATAGTATAAAGCCATTCAATGTATATGAATATGTGATCTGATCATGCACATTCCAGAACATAACAAAACCGCTACTATAGCATTCACTCCAGGTGCGTGTTCGAAAATAAGACGTCCAATTGATTGGTACTTAGCTCAGCTCATGGTTAGCCAGTAACACTGTTTGATAAACAACGACAACATATTCAGAGAAAAATAATATTGTATAAACGTTGCAATTGCCGTGGACGCCAGGTCGTTCGAGTGACGCATATGACTACAAAGAGGTATTTTATGTGCTACCTTTGTCATCAGGTTTTGCGCAGCGTTTGCAATTTGGAGCAGGTACAATTCAACGTAAATGTGTGCATGCGTAATAAAATACATTGTGTTAAATTGTTTTATTCGGCTGTAGCTCGCAACCAATCCGGCAAAACTTCCTCATCCCCAACGAAAGTCTACACAGATGGGTTCGTTAAAGACAATGATTATTACGTGGTAATTATTATTGCGACAATATGTGGTATTATTATATTTCAATATTATTTATTTCATGCAATATAAGAAACCTGCCAAACTCTTCAATTTAACAGAAACTCGTTTAGGAATGTCCTCCATTGTCGTATCGTCGCGTTTCGCCGGAGTAGATTATTCCGAAAATCCGTCATAAATTCCCGCAAATGGCTTCGAATGGTGACGTAAATTTCTGCGCAATTAAACACCGTTTGAGCTCTGAATTTTCGAAGTTTCGACGTGATTTACGGGAAATATTTCATTATTTCGAAATCAATATCGGCGAAATACTGCGAGTCGGTAAGGGAGGTAAACATGGATCGTAAATAATTATATTAAATATAGAAACCAGTACATGAACATATACAGGATAGTGAGGACCCTCTCAAGGACACGTGGATACTGGAAATAATATTAATGAAAATGTGAAAATGTGAATCTTTAATTCAGATGTATTTCTTTGTTAATAAGTACCTTTGATATAATGGCTTTTCGTGATTGTAAAGCACTAGAATTTGTCTTAAATGTCTGATCTCCAGCGGAACCTCTCCAAACTGGACACCCTTGGGACGTTCCATTGTGTCCGGTTTGGAGAGGTTCCACTGTATAAAGGATAGTGAGGAATTCACAAGAACACGTGGATACTGGAAACAATGGGAAATGGCATCATTTCAAACAACGTTGAAAATTGTGTTCTTGAGTTTCAACTGTCTCTAATTATTTCGCCGAGTATTTCGGGGGGTACATATATATAGTGTTTGCCTTTCCGTTCGGTCGTCCGTCCGTCCGTCCGTAACGCATAAACTTAACATTTTGTTATAAGTTATATTTCCCTTAATGAAATGTTTCCATATTTGGCTGATGTTTTACTGACACCATCCTGCATCATTATATGCACAATTTTCCGCCCCACCTTCACCCGAAGGTCAAGGTCGTTTCATTATAATTATGTATGTGTTCTCATATATCCGTGACACATAAACTTAACATGTTCTTGTAATTTCTGTTTCCATTCATGGAATGCTTTCATATTTTGTTGATGTCTTACTGACATCATCCTGCACAATTTTGCGTAATTTGTTTCACATATATCACCTGAATGCCCACGGCCAATGCCAGCATAGTTGGTGGTCGGACCAGTCGGCCGTAAGCCCCTTCTCATATGATCTAGTTAATACACAAGTCTACGTAGTAACTGTTCTGTTTGTTACTAGGTGCGTGTATTAAATAACAGCCATTAACCTTTGTGTATATTCTATTGTACACGTGTTCATTAATTTATGAAATAGCTTGCCGTCTGATATCATTAACGAGTGTGATCGCATCAGAAAACAATGTTTGCATTAACCAACATTATCAGGTAACGAGCTTTGTATTGGCTGACTATTTACTGACTTATAACATAAAGTCGTATTGACCTGATACGTACATGTACTGGCTGATAACATACTGTCGTATTGAAAAACAGACTCTGTCTTCGCTACAGATATCAGGAGAAGCAAATTCTGTCTTCGTAACAGAAGTCAGGAAAAACAGATTCTGCTTTGTGACAGATATCAGCAAAAACAGATTATGTCTTCGTGACAGGTATCAGGAAAAACAGATTATGTCTTCGTGACAGGTATCAGGAAAAACATATTCTGTCTTCGCGACAGATTTTTTCTTCGCGACAGATGTCAGGAGAAACAGATCCTATCTTCTCCACAGATATCAGGAAGAACAGATTCTGTCTTCGTCACAGATATCAGGAAAAACAGATTCTGTCTTCGTAACAGATATGAAGAAAAACAGAATCTGTCTGCGTGAGAACTCTTAGATATGAGTCACATTTTTTCCAAAATTCAGAAATCTCCAAAAATTGAATTATCATGTTCGCATGTAAATTGCCATTTAAATAAAGCCATTATTTTGTTTCGCCAATTAAAGGCAGCGATGTAGCGCCAGACCAGACTGCGTAGATGCGCGGGATCATCAGGCCCTGCACAGTTGACCATTATGTCAGTAATTACTGGATCAGATATATGGGTTGTGCGATCAGTGTAGAGCCTGATCAGACTGCGCGGATGCGCAGGCTGATCAGGGTCTGCATTATTTACCATTCAGTCAGTAATAACCTGTCCCACTGCGGTGTCGGCCCAGATCAGCATGCGCTCCCGCGCAGTCTGAACTGGGTCTGCAGGATTTCCAACATATCGCTTGTCAGCTGTGCAACCTATTGTTTTAACCTTAACGTTGTTTCCCGTATTATTTATACAGTACGCCATCTTTTATAACGTGTTGGCATCGCGATGCTCATGCAATGACGTCACGACGTCATGACGTTATGAATAAACATACACATTGTTGTGAAATATAAAATAGATGCCACTTAGCGTTTAGTAGAAACCAATTCCTTCATAAAGGCCTTTTGCCGAAACGTCTGAAAAGCTAGTTCCTCGTTTTTGCAGAATTGTTCAACATGGTGTAAAAAGAGACACCCCCTTCACACACCGACACCTTTGTACATGTACATGTATACTCATTATAATTTACAGACTATGGTGTGCTAAATATGCACTCTGCTTTCGAGAGATGTGTAGCTCCTGACCAGACAGCAAGCCCTACCACAGAATCACGATCTGCACTGTTTATACCATCGGCGATTTAATTCATGAAATGATGCTAAAACCGCTTAGATGTTATCATTCCCTAATTAGTAAAGGGTGGAAATAAATCCATAAAAGGCCATATCTCCCACACGGACGGTCGAACGCTGAACCTCCTAGTTGCATGACATATGCATTATCCACTAGGTCCACTTATTATGACAAAACAAACAGTACTGTAATAGAAGCTTGGTTGATTATGTGTTCCTGTCGCATTCACTTCAGCTTCAAGTGTTGTGAATGTAATATGACACGAATGTATGTTACTATTTCACGACGTACACGGAACCAGACATTACACCCATACCCTAACCTTGTCAGCATACTAGTATATGTATCTTTGTTTGTTCACCTAACAATAACTGATTTATTTGACAGTCTACTACCGATATCATCACTTAGTAAGTAAGTAAGTAAGCAAGCAAGCAAGCAAGCAAGCACGCACGCACGCACGCACGCACGCACGCACGTACGTACGCACGCATGTACGCAAGGCGAAGAGGCGAGGAGGCGAGGAGGCGAGGAGGCGAGGCGAGGCGAGGCGAGGCGAGGCGAGGAGGCGAGGAGGCGAGGAGGCGAGGAGGCGAGGAGGCGAGGCGAGGCGAGGCGAGGCGAGGCGAGGCGAGGCGAGGCGAGGCGAGGCGAGGCGAGGCGAGGCGAGGCGAGGCGAGGCGAGGCGAGGCGAGGCGAGGCGAGGCGGGGCGGGCGGGGCGGGGGCGGGGCGGGGCGGGGCGAGGCGGGGCGAGGCGAGGCGAGGCGAGGCGAGGCGAGGCGAGGCGAGGCGAGGCGAGGCGAGGCGAGGCGAGGCGAGGCGAGGCGAGGCGAGGCGAGGCGAGGCGAGGCGAGGCGAGGCGAGGCAGGCGAGGCGAGGCGAGGCGAGGCGAGGCGAGGCGAGCGAGGCGAGGCGAGGCGAGGCGAGGCGAGCGAGGCGAGCGAGGCGAGGCGAGGCGAGGCGAGGCGAGGCGAGGCGAGGCGAGGCGAGGCGAGGCGAGGCGAGGCGAGGCGAGGCGAGCGAGGCGAGGCGAGGCGAGGCGAGGCGAGGCGAGGCGAGGCGAGGCGAGGCGAGGCGAGTAAGTAAGTAAGTAAGTAAGTAAGTAAGTTAGCAAGTAAAGTAAATAAGTAAAGGTAAGTTAGTAGCTGAGTAAGTAAGTAAGTAAGTAAGCTCCATATTAGTATGGCAGTAATGTTAATAACAGATGCTAGGAAGACACTTCTACTTTCTGTATTACTATAGCTTAAAATGATAAAGTACATGTAGATAACGTGTCCTCAATTAACGGAATTAATTGTGTGAAATCCACATGCGGAACGAATGTGAATGTCTTTTGATATTAGTATGAGCAACTTCACATGTCACAATATCATGATGTCACAATGTTATAAGAATAAATGATATTGCGTACAGATCAACATGAATAGTGTGCATTATACATTATAATAGGATCCTAAGTGGAGGTTTTAAACCTTTGTCTGGTGAGATGATAGTATCATATCAAAGTCAGTAGATCAAGTATATAGTGACATTGTAAGACTGTGACTAACTTTATATATTTCTAGAAGTCGCAGAAATGAATTACTGGTACTGATGACTATTACGCGAATTCAATAAGACGCAAACAAATCACTAACGATTTAAGTTGGTAATCATTTTAGTTTAGCTACCCAAGTACATTGCATTTTATTTACAAATGATTCATGCTATAATTTTCTTACATATATATATTAGCGGAAAAAAGGTAACTGTGTATGGTTATCACGTTGATAAAAACATAATTTCAAGACATAAAACGATAAAACGATCAGGTAGCATTGTTTATTCGGCAATTCTGCAAAAACTTCAATTCATATTAAAATGCCACAGCATCCGTCAGTTCATTGGTATTGGGGATGAAAGACACGGGGGTCAAAAACCAGTTCACAAAGTTAATAGCCCGTATGGCCACCGTTTGCGTCGATGCAGGCCTAGCACCGTCGCCTCATACAGACTACCAAATGTATAGCGTTTCACAATGGGGGAAATATTGTCATTGTTATATATACAGTAGTTTTGTATTTCCATTTCGTAATAAAAGTATGTTTATTGAATACAATGGATCTTTGCAGTGAATTAACATATTGTATGAGAATTATAATACACCAGTGTAACTAAATACGTACATGAGACTACTGTGTCATGTGCTTAAGCAATACATATAATCTTACATGACATATCGTTTAATGACTGTTTATCAAATGAGGTTACTGGTTTAATAATGAATATGAAATTTGTAACCTCGATTACTAAATAGCATATTACATCCACACAAATGTTACATTCTATTTATTGCATAAGCATATGCTCATATACTGAAGCTGTACTAATCGCCGAACATATTTTCTGTACTGGCCTTATTTGCATATTTATTACACTAGTGTATATAATTGTATACACCGTGTCACTCACTTTTTATGCAATAAACGTAATTTAGCTTTCAATGGGCGTATCAGGATTTTTTTGGGAAAAAAAGTGATATTAACAAAAATGGTTTTCATCATAGCCCTGTGTAAAGTGGTTTAATTGAAGATACATGACGATACTAGAACAGCTGATTTTTGTTCAGGATTTTTAAAAATAAATATAGTATAAACAAAACAAAAATATATTTTCATCATGACCCTGTGTAAAGTGGTTTAATTGAAGATATATAACAATACAAGGACTGCTGGTTTTTTTTAAATGTTCACCGATATCGGTAAATACATATCAGACTTTCTATCTTGTTGAACGCATCAGATGTAGTCAGAGCTGACACAGTCGTTGGACTTAATTCAACGCTGGCCTAGCAATGATAACCCCGTAAACAAACACTATGTCTGCTTCTATTGGTTTAACCATGTACTAATATAATAACACTCTTTTCTTCATAGTAGGGTGTGAATATATAGGCATG
>JAQRGA010001147.1:0-14031 GCA_029237695.1 Conchocele bisecta
TTATTTGTAATCCTATGTTAGGGGAAGGGGCCAAGTAACTTTGGTGTGGTATGGACCTGGCACCCGGTCACGTTATTCTAATTTCAGGGCTGAATATATTTGTTCTCGATGTAAATATTCTGTTCTGATTTTGGGATTATTCCCCCCCCAATGCAGCAGGTTAAAATACACACTAATAAACAAACAAACTAAACAACTGGAGTGGGTGGCAGGTGGGAGCACACGATGGGTAATTTAACGATCGGGGTTCATCCTTACCGGAATCCCGACTGGAGACCTGGTTTGGCCCTCACATACGTCTTTGGCATTTTGTATGTGACAGTTGAATCTGGTTATACCCCTTATGTGAGTATTACGATATTCGGAATCCTATTTAGGGGGAGGGGCCAAGTGACTTTGGTGTGGTATGGACCAGTAGCCCATTTCATCAACATTGCAAAGTATACTTTAGTAGCAAAGTATACTTTGAGGGAGAAATTTTCAATTTTTTGAAAAATGTATTAATTTTTATTATACTGAATTTATTAGATTATCACAGCCATTTAATGGCTGTGATAATGTAATAAATTCAGTATAATAATTTTGCATACTTTTAATCATGAAATATATGCATTTGTTAGTTCTATGTGAAATAATGCATTTCTGGAAAAATAAATGATTACTCCCTCAAAGTATACTTTGCTAGTAAAGTATACTTTGCAATGTTGATGAAATGGGCTACTGGCACCAGGTCAGGTTAATATAATTTCAGGGCTGAATATATTTGTTCTCGATGTAGATTACGCACAGCTAATCATAGATTCCCAATAGAAACGGGACGATGGTCTGGCGATGAACTCAATGACCGCATTTGTAGACTCTGCAACTTAAACGAGGTAGGGTCCGAAAAACACTACCTTTTAAAATGTACCATTTTTCGTACTGAACGTGAACAGCTTATCCATTCACGATATCATGAAATGCCAAGCGAACATACATTTAAATTATTAATGAATACCGAAGATAAAGTCGAATTAATTAACCTGAGTAAATTCGCAAACGTAATCATGAACAAGTTTCGCTAAGTTACCATACCAATTAAGACAGAGAAAGTTTGGCTCCCGAACAATGCAGTCCCGTGCTAGCTTGCACAACCGTGCAGCCCGATATGTACCTATATAGTTCCCTGTTCAAATATGGATACTCTGTCATACAAATTACACTCACAGTGATGTCCATACCGGGATGCACGTTTCTGCCTTCTGATCCGACACTGCATCGGGCGAGAGTCCAATAGCCGCTTATCGCATAGCGACACTGGTAATGATATAACAAGTGAACGATGTCTGGTCCACTAAATACACTAACTGTAAGAATGCAGTCCAGCATAGCCGATTTTATACTAATCTACAATGTCGATTATGTATACCTATGTGAACAGTTATTGGTATTTGGTGTCTATACACCGCCTTTACTATTCCCCAATATTGTAGTTAAGTGTGACACGTGCCCGGATCACGGATATACGTGATATGGTCGGATGACAAACTCGCTGCGAAAGTGATACACGTTCTTTCATATGGACTTATTAGCTTTACCCACGGCCGTGTCACATACAATTCGATATTCTGTTTAGTTCTATCATGCACATTGTTGGAAGTATATGTTGTATATCATGTTTGCTCGTGAAATGTACGTCTGCAGATATAGTGACTGCCTTTGTATAATAGTTATGTGCACAAAAGTATTATTATATTACCATGTCATAAACATAACAGTCTCCTAGATATTTCGTTTCTGTCTAGGCTTCTGTAGATGATACGCATTTACAGTGTGTATTAACATAGCTACGAACGCGTGAATATAACAGTCTCCTAGATATTTCGTTTCGATCTAGGCTTCTGTTGATAACACTGTTGAGCATTTACAGTACGTATCTCTGTGCGCAGACATGTTTGTAACCATGTACGTCACATTCAGTACGTCACATTCAGTACGTGATACATTTGTAATATAATCCACTCGGCGTACCGACACCACTATTTTTGTCGATAATCCGCATCGCAAGTAATTCTCTGCAATTACCTATACTTACTAGGAATATGATGGATTTGGCTTTCCCCAGAAACATATATACACTGCGCATATTCATGTTTAATACGGACATGCAATAGTAATATATTTCGTGCATTTGAATACTATACGGTATTTACATATTTGAAAAACCACTATATTGTACTGTAGCAGATACCGCCATGCATATATACTCTGTTTTATTTCCCCATGTTGCATGTTATTCACTGTAATGGGATGTAAATAAAGATATGTTGAGTTGAGTTGAGAGTATTCCGTTCTGATTTTTTAGATTCCCCCCCCAATGCAGCAGGTTAAAATGGGATCGAACCCGTTTGCCCGGCCTTACATGACCTTAGCTGTTGATAGGCCGTTAAACACTAATAAACAAACAAACAAACAAATAACTGGAATGGATTTTGATCTGTTAATTTTCAGACCAATCCCATCATCACAAAATCCTTTTTCAGACTAGTCCACTTATGAAAAGGCGGCGTTTCGGTCTCAAAAATATGATTATTACTCGCAGCGAGCCGACTCATCTGAATCTACACTAATTGCCAATACATGTCTATAGGTAAAGGGTGAACTCATAATTCCGTTCATATAGACTTTATTTACACATAATAAGTTTGCATACATGCAATTATCATAAATATTTATTCGGATAAATCACTAAAATACATACATGTACAAGACTAGCCATGCGGTATACCTAATGTTTCATGTTAAATATTTACAAAACTATATTTTCTGTAAATGACATCGTAAGCAGACGAAATTACGATATTTTCTGTAAATGACATCGTAAGTTGACGAAATTAATTGATTCTTTTTTGTCATAGTCCATACCTGGGGAATGGAATTTTGTAAAAAAAATCATTTATATTTCTTTTCAATATTTTTTATATTTTTACAAGCAATAACGTTTACACAACATATAAAGGCATATATCTGTTCATTCTTAGCACGTTGTAAAATTCTAATAATCTTTCTTCGCAGTTTGATCAGCCATCCCCGCGTAACAAATCTGCAACCAGTCCTACTTATGATATCTGACTGTCGGGGGTGGTTGGTTGGGAGCACGAGGAAGGTAAATTGCACAATGGGGTTCATCCGTACTGGAATTCTGATTTCCCAGTAACCGATTTTATCAAAATTGCAAAGTATACTTATCTATCAAAGTATACTTTGAGTGAGTAATTATTTACTTTTCCCAAAATGCATTATTTCTTATAGAACTAACCACTGTATATATTTATGCAGAATTATTATACTGAATTTATTACATTATCACAGACAAAAATGTATAATAAAAATTAATTAATTTAGCCTTAAGTAGGTTGTGTCCTCCGGTACATTTTTTACTTTCTTACTACTCTAGTTGAATCCGGTTATACCCATTATAAAAGTAGTAAGATTAGTACTAATCATATTACTTTTAGGGTGTGGGACTAACTGCCTCTGGGCTTATCCTATTTTCGATGCAGGTGTAACCGAACCTGTGTCGTGCATCTACAGTCTGATCAGGGTCTGCTGACAGTGGAATCTGGTTATACCCCTTATATGAGTATTACGATTATTTGTAATCCTATTTTAGGTGTTGTATGGACCTGGCCCTCCTCCCCCCCCCCCAATGCAGCAGGTTAACATGTTAAAATGGGATCGAACCCGTTTGCCTGGCCTTACATGACATTAGCTGTTGATTGTTGATAGGCCGTTAAACACCAATAAAACAAACAAACAAACGGATCAGGGTCTGCACTGTTCTCCCATAACCCTATCATCCCTAAGTAACTGGAATGGATTTTTATGTTAACTTTCCGACCAATCCAATTGTCACTACTGGTAAATAGTTTTCACACCTGTACAGTTATGACTAGACGGTCGCGGCCCGCATATCGCACCCGCCGAGGCTTTGTTAGTATACCGAAAAACTATAACCGAACTCACGTACGTATGCCAATGTGTCGACTATCGCGCTGTCCGCAACCGGGTGCGACAATGTGTGATTTTGTTCTCAATCATATGAAAATTACTTGCAAAAAGTGCAGTTCCTCATGAGACGGCTCGTTACAAGCCGGCTCATTTGGATCTACACAATTTGCAAACTTTGTACGACTAAAATGTTCGTAAGTGAAAAATTATGACAGTCTGTAAATTCCACATTAACAACGTTTTCTGCATTACATTATGTTACTGCATTTACATGTATTGAGCATAGGCTGCATATACAGCCAATGCTCAATAAATGTAAATTCATCAATTGAAATTTCCAGACAATCCTAAATTTTCACTTACGAACATTTTATTCGTACGAAGTTTAGTGAAACGGGCCACTGTAGTGTGGAAAGGGTTAACTCAGTAAGACACATGTCATTCTGCCAATAACCAATATAGAGCCTTGCGATTGCGCCGACAGATCAGGAGTTGGGACGCCTAATTTTTCCAGTCACAGCCACATTTTGCTATGTGTGTTCATCATTATTTTGACTAATTAATTAATGCCATCCCTACCAGTCATACTCGTCATAAACAGTATGATGTGTGTTTGTTTGTTGGGGTTTAACGGCCTATCAACAGCTAAGGTCATTTAAGGCCGGGTCAATGGGTTTAGTACTAAATCCCACATATTACCTGGCATCAGGTCAGGTTATTCTAATTTCAGGGCTGAATATGTTGTATCTCGATGTAAATATTCCGTTCTGATTTTGGGATTTCCCCCCCAATGCAGCAGGTTAAAACGGGGTCGAACCTGTTTGCCCGGCCTTACATGACCTTAGCTGTTGATAGGCCGTTAAACACCAATAAACAAACAAACAAACATGTACCAATGGTGGGGAAATCACAAAATCAGAACTGAATATTTACAATATATATATTCAGCCCTGAAATCAGAATAATCCTCATCTGATACCAGGTACTCGCCACACGAGAATCACTTGGCCCCCTCCTAAAAGCAGTAGGATCAGTAATATTCTTAATACTTTTATAATGGGCAATAACCCAATTCAACTCCCATGTAACAAAGGAGCAATAGATAAAAATGTACCTGAGGGCCATTCCAGGCAAATCGTGATTCATATAACATTGTATAAGGAGGAATCCCTACCGTTAATTTGCGCAGTATGAATCCTTATCAAACTGCAGAAGTGTAATACTAGCAGTTAACTAGCTACAATAATTCTCCTCCGATATGTTATCTACGGCTACAAAAAATGTGAGCAACCGAAGTGCATACCCAAACCGGTTGCATGTAGGTAAAATTTAGTAAACTATATGTTATACCTTTCAACAAATAATCTTTGATGTAGAACTAGTAAATTGCCAAAAATAATAGAACAGGGAAATCATTTTCCCATGGAAGCCATCGTTTCTCTAGTTGTTGTTCAACATCCAACATAATGAAATGAAGGTTTCAAATTTACATGTAAATGTCTGATAAACACCTTGGCATGGTAAAATAACCAATTTCTGCATGTTCTTTATTACGGTAATAATTTATTTATACAGCTTGGACAGTTTTATATCGCTAACATATCAAACATGCCGGATAACCGATTGCAAAAAAATAACTCTTACCTGCGTTACATTAAAGAGATGGGGTTAAATTGCTACCCTCGCGAGAGGTATGGAGCGGGGTAGAAATTTTGTTTCTAGCAGTTGACCAGCTTGACTGGCCGCATTTCTCTCATTTTCGTCACATTAGATAATTTCATCCACCGATCTGACAAGTGTTCTCATTAAATGGACATAAAACTCATGTCCATCAATTGATCTATTTGTGGCTGTGACTGGAGAAATGGGGCTTATGTGGTTTTTGACCCGTGTACCTCGTGATCAAGTTGCACACACCTGTAGTCTGTTAACGATCTATATTGTTAGAAGAATGATGGGTGTTTCATTGCTGGCATGGCGAACAGTGCAGATCCTGATCAGACTGCGTCAAAACACAAGCCTGATTTCTCCAGTCACAGCCACATTTCAGTCCTTGCTCGTGTTGTCAGTCCTTGTCCAAGGAGAGCCTTGACATACTTCTAGTAATACGCCTCCGGAGGCGACGATGTTATATATCCACTCGAGTTAGAATCGTCAACAGAATTACTTAAATCACTATGCAATGTTGGCAATTCTGCATTCATAAACCCATCTCGAGCATTATCTTGTGGCAACATGTCATGTGACAGAATGTGGTTGGAACCATATGCGTTGGGCGAATCAGAATCCATGGATAAGTCATGTGATCCAGAGAGGGCGGAGCCAAATGTATTGGGCCAATTAGCATCATGTGAACTGGATTGGGTGGAGCCAGTTGTGCTAGATGAATCAGAATCCATTGACGAGTCACATGATCCTGTATTGGTGGAGCTGAATGAGTTTGATAAAGTAGAGCAATCCATGGTGTCATGTGGTTGGACAGAAGAATTGGGCTTGTCAGCGCCTGTCATAACAAAATACTGCTCATCTTTGTGTAGTCCAACTTTGTTAGCTCCATCACATCCAAGGTATTGTCCTGTAATAAAAGCATGATCTGTGACTGATTGGTGAAATGGGGCTTATGGAATTTGTGATCAGTGTAGCTCCTGACCAAATAGCACACTCCTGTAGCCTGATAACGATCAATGTTTTCTAGGTGCATGAGGAATGAATCCAAAGTATACTTTGCAATGTTGGTGAAATCGGTTACTGACATAACCTGTTTTTTGTTGAAAAGAACGCAGACTAATTTACATTGCGTTATTACACTGGCATTACTCGGTAACATCATGTGACGTCGTTCTACCAATGAAACGATGATTTTGATTTTGTTTTGCAACGTGAAAGTGTCCTGGTGCCGATGCTGAAATAGTTTTACCTCCTAATTATGATGTACTAAGTCCTAATTATGAGATATATAGCTCCTAATTATGAGATACTAAGTCCTAATTATGAGAACTAAGTCCTGATTAGGAGATAATAAGTCCTAATTAGGAGATAGTAAGTCCAAATGAAGATAATAAGTCCTAATTAGGAGATGCCAATTCCTAATTAGGAGATATTAAGTCCTAATGGAGATATTATCTCCAAAATAGTAATTCCTAATTAGGAGATACTAAGTCATAATTAGGAGAAACATCTCCTATTATGACTTGGCATCTCCTAATTATGACTTAGTATTTCCTACGGTCTGTTCCACGTTTTGCTGCCGACGAACTTTTGGCTATTAAAGGTACATACCCACTCAGTAAGCCCAAAATGTCATTTATAGGAATTAAATAAGTGTATAACTGTGTCACTATTCCACCAGTTCTAAACGTTACAAGTTCCCGTTATACAGATATAATCATTTAGTAATATTTATTTTACTGATAGTGACACGCGGTGGTATCAGGCTATTTTCATATGCAAATGAGGCATGATATTTTTTAATTATTTATACTAAAGAAATGCGTCACCTGAAAAAAATAATATTTTCGACAGATTTTAAAGTATGATCATTGCACATCATAAAATAAATACAGAGATTAAATAGTAATGTCCGTTAACATTTTAAGGAAACACGGTTATCGCACCTGAATCAGTGTGTAAATTTACGTCTGATATAAAATGTATAATAATGCCAATCAGTACGTGGGATAATGGCGCATGAATGTTTATTTTGCCAGGAAATGTGTCAGATGATGTCTCTGAGTGGGCATGTACCTTTAAGCACATTAAATCTAAAAAATATTTAAAAGTAAATACTTTTTTATCAATAACAAAAATGTCACCCTCCCCAAAAAATATTATTTGATGAAATTCCATCAAATATTGATTTTATTGCGAAAAAACGATATTTTTTTTTATTTGTGGACCGATTTTCAAAATCTAACTTTTGTTTTCTTACTTACATCATTTTCAAGCTATCTAGCCAGGTTTCGGAGTCAATTTCCAAATTTTCTTCAGAAAAGTTTTGGAAATTGACTCCCCATGTTAAATTCCCATAGGAAAATCATTTTTTCGCAATAAAATCTATTATTGGATGGAATTTCATCAAACAATTTTTTTTGGGGAGGTTGACTTTTTTTGTTATTGATGAAAAAGTACTTACTTTTAAATATTTTATAGATTTATTGTGTTTAATGGCCAAAAGTTGGTCGGCAGCAAAACGTGGAACAGACAGTAATTTGAAGAAATTCCATGAAATATTGATTTTATTGCGAAAAAACAAACGATTTTCCTTTGGGATTTTCAAATTCTAACTTGTATTCTTATTTATATCATTTCCAAACTATCTAGTCAGGTTTCGGAGTCAATTTCCAAAATTATTCGCTTTTTACTCCCCCCCCCCCCCCCCACTGCTTCCACCTCTTTTTTCCCATGTTAAATGCCCATAGAAAAATCGTTTTCTCGCTATAAAATCAATATTTGATGGAATTTCATCAAACACAATTTTTTGGGGAGGATGACTTTTTTTGTTATTGGTGAAAAAAGTACTTACATTTAAATATTGTTTAGATTTAATGTGTTCAATAGACACAAGTTTGTCTGCAGAAAAACGTGGAACAGACAGTAGTGAATTATATGACGGATGCAAAGCTTGTTACATATGATACTAGAAAAGCGGTCAAACATCACATGAAAGGAAACAAAAATTGACTAGAGCTTTGAAAGCACTAAGTATGTGACCACATACCTTGGGTCTAGCAGGGACCCGATGATCGTAGATGTGTCACAGCATGATAGAGGACCATCAGCAGGGGCGGATCCAGGATTTCAGGTTAGGTGGGGGGGTCGGGGCTTCTTAATTGAACTAGTTTACTATATTTTCGAACTAGCACCGTTTGTCCGTCGACCGAGCAGACCGGGAGACTACTAGGTGGGTCCTTGCTGCGTTCTGGCGCATTTTAGAGCAAAAATATCATTACTCGCCAAATGTTAGGCGTGCGTTGCGCCAGGTTTTCCCCTACGTGAATCCGCCCTTGATCAGAGGAATGCATGTGTGAAATATGAAGCAGTTGTGTGAAAGGAAACAGCTATAAATGAGTGTTAAGATTGTTATGAGACGGGATGAGGCCGGTAACGATATATGCTATGCCACACCCCCCCCCCCCCACCCACCCTGACCATTCGGTTATGTTTCACATTTACTCTGAAAATTTTGTCAACTTTTGACTTTATTTATGAAAAAATATTGTAAATTTTGTAAATGTATTTAATGAAATTACGCAGATGTCCGAAGATACAAAATCAAATGGCGTGTCTCATCTCGTTGATGCGTACTTACCATTTTTCTTTATGTAACACTGGCTGCCACGCTTTCTATAGTCGTACCAGAATGCTGTCCCCTTCTGGAATTATAAACATACAGTGTTTGTTTATTAAAGTGTCCATGCATTTCAGATTGACTAAAGCAATGTGTCGGATTCAAATACCATATTTGAGGCTGTGACTGGATATATATATAATATATATATGGGGTTTATGAGTTTTGCAATCAGTGTAGATCCAGATCAGCCTGTCTGATTAGGATCTGCAGTGTTCACCATTCTTTCAATGAAACACCTATGATTGTGTTTCTAACGAGCCACATACAGGAGTATATTTGACCAAGAGTTCTGATTTTGGGAATTTCCGTCATTATGGACAGGTTAAATATGGGATAGTCCAACCCGTTGGCCCTGCCTTACATCACCATAGCTGTTGATATGCCGTTAAACACCAATACTCAATCAATTGACCAAGAGCTACACTGCTCACAAATCCCATAAGCTCCATTACTCCAATATCAATTTTAAACACCATCTTAATACTTTTGATAAGTGGGGCTAAGTGGTGGACCTGGCACCAGTAGCCAATTTCATCAAAATTGTAAAGTATACTTATCTAGCAAAGTTTGAGGGAGAAATTTTCAATTTAAGGATAAATTTATATATTTTTATTAGACTGAATTTATTACATTATCATATGATAATTTTGATGAAATCGGCTACTGGTCACGTTGTTCTAATTTCAGGTCTCGAATACATGTATATATTTTTTTCTGTAAATATTCGGTTCTGATTTTGGGATTCCCTACCATCCCTCCCCACCCCACGATCAGAACAGGTGAAGTATCTGATTCGACCCCGTTATCAGTAGCCGATTTCACCAACATTGCACAGTATACTTTTCTAGCAAGAATACTTTGAGGGAGTAATCATTTATTTGTTCCGAAATTCATTATTTCATATAGAACTAACGACTGCATATATTTGATGATTAAAAGTATGCAGACTTATTAGTACTGGATTTATTACATTATCACAGCCAAAATGACTGTGATAATGTAATAAATTCAGTATAATAAAAATTAATAAATTTATCCTTAAGTTGAAAATTTCTCCAGTAAAGTATACTTTACTAGAATAGTATACTTTGCAATGTTGGTGAAATAGGCTAGTCTGACCTTAGCTGTTGACAGGCCATTAAACACCAGTAAACAAATAAATTGATTGATTGGCATGTAATCGGCCTATCAACAGATAAGGTCATTTAAGGCCAGGTAACAAATAAATATATCTTACCGAGACGACAGCTTCCCCATGTATGTTTATCTCGACAAAGGGTTCAGGATTGTGAGGTCTGTGGTAGCCAAACAACGCCAGTACGTAGCGATTCAGCAGTCCAGTATCCGGGTCAGCCAACACTTTACACCAGACACATATTTTCCCTGGAGGATAGGAGATAATATACGGTCAGTTGTGAAAATTGATCAGGTAACGAGATTTGTATTGGCCGAATACGTACTGACTTACAACAGATCTCCAGATAAGGTGACGTATTTTACGCACTTATTTTAGCAGAATACGCATTGATTACAAAAGGGTGAGTACAAAATACTTGCAGCAATGTGAAAATATGCATAGATTTTAAAATTGAGTAGTGAAAATACTGTAATAAAGTTGAAAATGTACTTAGTTGAGCTGCGAAAAGTAAAGCTCAAATAAATGAACTATTATTTATTTTTTATTTTTTATCATTTGTTCCCTATTTAATAAGGAAGAATATCAATAATACATTTGTAAAAATCGGTCATAGCATCGTCATATTAAGGACTGACTATAACCCTTTGTTTCAAATGTAGTAGAATCATTCATGTGACTGAATATCTATTAAGTATATCTGACCCTGTTCTTCTTAAGTGTATATTATACAGAGCCTTGAGTTGCCATCTCTCCACCATTTTAGTTTGTACATGCTATCGGACAGTTTCACCACTTGGAGCGTTTGACACGTACAGCAAATAATATGTATTATTAACTAAGATTTTGTGCAATACGTCTCAGATAATTATATAGGACTATATATCCGAGCTTTTCTACCATCACTCACACAATATGCAATGGACAGTTATTCAATGTGTAAAATGTCAAACTGATGCACTGTCTATTATTAGAAGTACTTCTGACACAGGAAATAACTGTATTTACTCGCATTGCAGGCAAGTAGACAGTAGTGACAATACACTCGGATAACTGCTTACAAGTCGCTGTAATCGATGCAGTATGTATGGTAATACAGGTATATATCTACAGCACTGTGTATTGTTCTTACTGTTACAGTCTTTACTGAATTCTCAAACATTTCAACAAAGGGTCAACAAACCCTTCAGATATCAGACTTTGTATATAAATTTGATGAAAACAAGTCATAGCACGCTGTTGTCTGATGTATCCCCATCATGTTGCATCAAATTGTATTCATGTGTTTGTCATACATGTACTATTTGTGGTATGTGTCAAACGCAATAAGAGGTAAAACTCCATGCACTGTATGGGACATAGTAAGAAGAAAATGTTCACGTGTATGCTATGCATATATCCCATCACATTTACGAAGCAATTATGCATGAATCATTGGATGTTCAGGGTCCCATGGGTCCTTAAAATGGACACACATGTGTCTAATTCCTGAGGATGTCAGCTGTTTGGGATTCGACCCCGTTATCCAGGTCTAAATGTGGCTATGGCTGGGGAAATGCGACCAGTGTAGATCCATATCAGCCTATAATTCCAGCACAAAAATATTTACACAATTCCCTAACATTTGATTGGTCCGTAGCAAGTCTCTTATATCCCAGTAAACTCCCATGCCGAACTACTTTCATTAACCGTGAGGCGCAGTTAAAATAATTCTTAAGAAAACGGAAAATAAACACATTTTCTTGATGAATTTATTTCAAATGCTGGAATTATATGGAATGAATGGCCTTTTTGTTGAATTTATCGGGGATATAAACTTGGAAAAGTCGCGGGAATACTGGACGAGGCCTTCCGGCCTTCGTCCAGTATTCCCGTGACTTTTCCAAGTTTATACCCCGATAAATTCAACAAAAAGGCCATTCATTCCTATAGTGCATCCACACAGTCTGATCAGGATATGCACTGTTCGCCATTCCATCAATGAAACAACCGCCATGCTTCTAACAAGTGTTCTATTTTATCAGGAGATACACTGGTCACAAATCCCATAAGCCCCTTTTCTCCAGTCACAGAGGGCTGTGGCCTAGAGGTTAGAGCAATAGACTGCAATACCAGAGGCTGTGAGTTCAATCCCCGACCTAGGCATGAACAAATACTTTCATAGTATTTCCATTCCACTGGTCTTTCCAATAGGACTTGAAACTGAGGTCCCGCCCCTAAATTACCCACAGCTCCAGATAAGCTGCGTATTTGCTTAAATACCCAATTAAAATTGCCAAAAAATCCAATTGAAATCAGAAGTAGCGAGTATCAAAAAGCAATAAAATATTTGTGGTACCTTTATCATGCTGCAGAAAACAATAAACAGACCACAACTATAGCACATTTTCTTATTTTCCATGAAAACTCATCTTGATATTTCATTAGAATTGTCTCCATTCTAATGAAATGCCAAGACACGTTTTCATTTCGAAGCAAACTATTCAATAATTGCTGTCCGTTGATCTGTAAACAGTAGTGTGATTTAATTTTACCCAATTAAAATTTTGAAATACCCAATTGCTTCAGAAATGATGGAGTGACAATACTCAATTATTAATTCCTTATCTGGAGTCCTATTGCCTTAGCTGTTGACAGGCCGTTGCAGTGAAAGTGAATGGCTTTAACGTGCCAGCAACAGCCAAGGTTATATAGAGACGGGACTTTCATACAAATATCAATGCGATGAAAATACTATGAAAGTATGTTTTGATGCCTAAGGCAAGGTTCGAACCCACAATCTCCGGATAGGAAGTCAAGTGATGACAGGCCGTTAAAGACCATTAAATAAATAAAATAATACTCTGGTTATCCCTGGGGTCGTTGGGATCACTGGAGACCAGCTTATCCATGGTGACGTCATCCTGCGTCACCGTTAGGTAGAGGGCGCCATTCCGCGCGTGCATCCGCGCCCAGAAACGGTGGTCCCATCCGCCGGGAACAGGATCGTATTGCAGTTCTCTAACGCACGGCTCGCGATCTGCAAATAGAGAACACCAGGCTCACTGATATGTTTGGGTGGTTGGTTGAGAGCTTGCGAAGGGTAAGTTTAACCCTTGAGTAACTGGAATGGATTGTGATTTTCCAAATCCAATCGTCATAAAAGGATTTTCAGACTCATCCATTGTTTGCACTGTTTGCAAACGCCACTATAGAGGTCTGTAGTGTTGAAAGGGTTAACAGTGGAGTTCATCCTTGCTGGAATCCCGAATTCTCTGGTTTGGCCCCCAGGTACATGTTTGACTTGCTTGCTACTTGAGAGTTGAATCCGGAAATGCACATTATAAAAGTAGTAAGCTTAGTACTAATCATATTACGTTTAGCTGAGTTATAATTCTTATGACCAATCTTTTAAGGAGTGGGGCTAATTGACTTTGGTGTGGTGAGGACCTGGCACCATGTCAGGTTATTCTATTTTCGGGGCTGTATATGTATTATTTCTGTAAATATTAAATTCTGATTTTATGGTCTATCTACGGTGGGTATAATACATAGCGCGCACCCACCCAGCTCAGAC
>JAQRGA010001149.1:0-12113 GCA_029237695.1 Conchocele bisecta
ATGGCGAAAGAATGACCGCAAAAACGGGACCGCGATTGGACCGCAATTAGACTGCAATTTCAGAGGGGACGAATTTCAATTCAAGGACCGCTAGATTGCAATTCTTGGTAAGAGAATCGCAGGCGGGAGTGTACATGTCCATTATGATTGTAATGCTTATTATGACAACTGTGTAGTCTAAATCGAGCCAATATTGAAATGCATCGTAAATAACTCGGAGATTTAATCATATACAATACCGTATCTACCTAGCGTGGACGCCGCCATTTTGCTTTGAATGACGTCGCTGGATTTGTGATGTATGGCGAGGGAATGACATCACGCACGTTCAAACAATTAAGCTTAGTATGCGGTATAAATTAAATACATGATTGAAGCCGTCGAATATAAAATATATTCGGTTTCGCCCCGACACCTTTATAGGGGCTCGCTAAAGCTCGCCCCAATAAAGCTGTCTAAGGCTCAATAGAATAAGTAATATTCGACGGCACTAACCATGTATTTACTATATACGAGTACATTGTAAACATAACGTGTAAACTTCCTGTGAAATAAATAATTCGTATGCCTACTTTCATTGTATCAGGTTATAGTATGATATTGTCAGATCTTATATTTTAAGTTACGTATATTTTATATATGATAGTGTATATTTCATTAACAGAACGCTAGGTAGCATGATCTTCTCAGATGGTTAACAGGGACATATTGTTTACAATGAATGATGCACGTTATATATTATATTTTATGAAAATGGATTCACGCAAAACAATGAAGATATTATATAAGTACAAACCTTTTCGATTAAAACTGGCACCCAGGTACATGCATGTATGTATTGTACGTGAGACTTAGTGAGGCTGGGACAAAGTGACTTATGTCTGTTGAGGACTAAATTGCAGCCTGACTATATATTGTCTTGATGTAAATAGTCAGTTATGATATTGGAATGGACCCCCCCCCCGCCCTCCCATTACAGGTGAATTTCAGGATTTACACCAGTGGACCGGTGACTGAAGTTTAATGTTACACAATGTTTAAATATATTTTCTTTTCTATTTGGTGTTGTACCGTAAATGCATGAGTCAGATTTATGCAGACCAGAACGGGTTGAAACTTGTCCCATCTGGTACACGTTATACGGCATAGTATATTGTAAAATAAAATGAGTATGAATTGTAATCGATTCAATCATCACTCTAGAACAGGAGATACACATATCGATCATGTTATATGATTACGTGAACAATTTGAATGTGATTAATACTGTGGTAGTATGCATACGTTAGTGTTACTGCTGATGTCAAAAAGTGGTATTTCGCACTTGTTAGAATGCGAATCTTGCTTGCGTTTATATGTTGGTTAAATTGTTGTTGAATTTGCAAACCTAATCAAATAAGTGTAGTATTGCAACATAAATTTATATTTCAAATGACAATACTTGATCAATCATGTATATCCGCGCGAAGGGATCTAGCAACTGATAACATAACATGCTGCTATCACCGCGTATACATTTGACTATTATGCTACCCATCTCACATACACACATCGATTTAAAAATGAATTATTTACAATGATTGTATCTCATGCTACCTTCATATTCGGGTTAGACAACGATGGAGATCAAAGTTACTTTTGACAGAGAATTTTAAATGTGGTGCCTCGTGAATATAATGCCACGGATGATGTGTTTAAAAAGTGCTGCTAATTTTGTTACTTTAGCAGCGTATTCAAATTAGTTCAACAGTGATGGTATTATTTTCCAGATCCTTAGTGGCCACTAAGCTTGTTTACCCACAATCTATATTCCAGGCCCATAACAATTATAAGTAATTTTAATATTCCAGATAGTAGTTGTGGTCACCTAATCATACAATACAATACAATATGTATTAAATGTATAGCTTAATTTGAATGGTAGCATGCATCAGTTTCATTTCACATGGCAATCCTACCGGTAATAAAGCAATATTTCCGCAATAATACAATTAATATGTTCGGAAAAGTGGGTTCCTGGTTTTTGCAGAATTGGTAATAAAGCAGGCATTGTATACATACAGTTACAGACGTAGATCTTACTGTTGCACAGCTATTCTTGCATTCTCCAAAACATTTAACAAAGGGTCAATAAAGTCTTCAGAAATCAGACTGTTTATATAAGTGTGATGAAAACAATCCATCGGACGTTGTTCTTTAATCGTGTTAGAACATATAGTACCTACTTTTGGTTATGTGTGTGCCATATTATGGTATGTGTCAAACGCCACAGTAGGTAACACTGACTGATGGCTTGTACACACAAAGCTGGCAGACATAGCACTCCATTCCCCGTATAGGATGCAGTAACAAGACAAAGGTGACATATATGTTATACATATATCCCATCACATTTAGGTACCAATTATGTTTGAATTGAATGGTGATCAGGGGCCCGTTTCACTAAACTCCGGTACTGTCCGGACAGTAAGGAAGTTTTCCAGAATTACTAGGAGAGTATGTGCCTTAAGGACCTGGGCCCGTTTTACTAAAATTCGTATGACTAAAATGTTCGTAAGTGCAAATTTAGGATCGTCTGGAAATTTCAATTGATGTATTTACGTTTATTGAGCATAGGCTGCATATGTAAATCCAATAAGTGTTTACAAGAAAGCATTGTTAATGTGAAATTTACAGACTATCATAATTTTGCACTCACGAACATTTTGGTCGTACGAAGTTTGGTGAAACGGCCCCCAGGTTTAAATCATCGATCATGTAAGATCCTACCTCGACTTTTCTACAGTGGAACCTCTCTAAACCGAGCACATCTGTGATCTTATTTTTGATGAGTTTCTTGGTCATTTATCGCGGACAATAATGTATGTTCATGACTGCATAGCACACATATATGGCTCAGAATGATTGATTAAATGCATGATTCACATGAAACCTCTCTAAACCGGACACCCTGTGGGTCTCACTGTATCTGTAACACAGGCCCTGTGTTACATACAGAAATTCCGGGCTAGTCAGATCCTTAGCTACAATAATTCGCCTCCGATGTTATCTACGGCTACAATTTGACCCAAAAAAATGTGAGGGACCAAAGTGCATACCCAAACCTGTTGTATGTGGATCAAAATTTAGTAAACTCTATATTTTATACCATAATCTTTGATGTAGAACTAGTAAATTGCCAAAAATATTAGAAGAGGGAAATTATTTTCCCATGGAAGCCATCTTTTCTTGTTGCTGTTCAACATAACGAAATTAAGCTTTCAAATTTACAACGCTTTCAAATGTAAATGTCAGCTAACACCTTGACACGGTAAAATAACCAGTGTATGCATGTGTACATGTAAATAATTTTTTGATACAGCTTTGACAGTTTTATATGGCTAACATGTCTAACCGATAACCGGATAACCGATTGCAAAAATCAGTCTTCCATGTGTTACATTAAAGAGGTGGGGTTAAATTGCTACTGTACCCTCGCGAGAGGTATGGATCAGGGTAGTAATTTTGTTTCTAGTCAAATCCTCTGTATCATATTTCTCTTTCAGACAAGTGTCGTCGTTTGGAGAGTGATCTAATGCAGCAAAGCCAGACGTCCTTTCAGTACCAGCTGTCTTAGACACATCACGTGACATGCTAAACATGTGTCGTCCATTTGTGTGTGTTTTGTTACACTATTAGCTGCGCTAATCTTGTTACTTTGGAACCATGGTTATGAATATCAAATATTCAACGTACTCTTATGTATCGGGTGGATACAATTTTTCACCCCAACTTTCAAATTCCCGTATCTCACATAATATGTACAGTATCTCGTAGTGGCAATACATGCAAGTATCTCTGATATTAAAAAAGGTTCAACTCTGTACTTGTCATATTACTACGGAGCCCCGCAGGGGACGTATAATTCTTTTTTATATTAATTCGTTCCCACGAATTAACAATTCGTTCTCTCAATTTAACAATTCGTTCCCACGAAATAACAACTCGTTCCCAAGGGAACGAATTGTTAATTCGTGGGAACGAATTGTTAATTCGAGGGAACGAATTGTTAAATTGAGGTAACGAATTGTAATTTCGTGGGAACGAATTGTTAATTCGAGGGAACGAATTATTAAATTGAGGAAACGAATTGTTATTTCGTGGTAGCGAATTAATAAATAAAAATCCATGTCCCCTGCGGGGCTCCGTACGTACTGTCGTATAATGCGTGTACATGTACATGTCTGATATTAACTGATATGTACATGTCTGATATTAACTGATATGTACATGTCTGATATTAACTGCGGGGCTCCGTACATGTACATGTCTGATATTAACTGATTAACTGATATGTACATGTCTGATATTAACTGCGCTCCGTACATCATGTCCTGATATGGCTCGAACTGTATCATGTCTGATATTAACTGATATGTACATGTCTGATATTAACTGCGGGGCTCCGTACATGTACATGTCTGATATTAACTGATATGCTTCCTGAGATACATTTGCTAATTTGCATTTTCTGTGGAGTATTGTCAATCTGTATCTTTTTCAATTAGCTCAATACTGGTGGATATGCAATGTTCACCCCTATGATGCTTTAATCTATATATCTCACAAACGTATACATCTATAATTTGGGATGTATGAATATAAATAAATGATTGTAGATGAATTCAAGCTACAACTGGCACTATAATTATCTATAGAGTGGCCAGGCACTTTTTTTTTTTTTTTTTTTTATATTATTTATTTCTCAGAATATGTTACATTCATACAAGTATACAATTACAATATTACATGAGAAAACAATTGTGTTTTTTTGTTTTTTTTTAGTATAGATAGAAAGAAGTTGAAAATAATAGAATGGGAAGAAGGTGTTAAGCTGAGTTCCAGCTAGGAAGCGAAAGACATTAAGAGAATAGTTTTTCCAGCCTGTAACATTCATGTTCTATGTAAGCACGTGCATGCACGTGTAAAACAAAAGTAAAACACTTGCAATTTCATAATACAACTTATGTTTTCGTTTGTATGCCATATATAAGACGATACCTATGCATACAACAAGTACCCCTTGCGGTACAAAACAGTCATTTTCAGCAACATAACACAGCATGTAGTGAAGTGTAACTAGTTTTCGATTTAGTCCATATTGAATGATGCTCGGTCTGATCGTGTAATATTATAAATCAAAATCCCTCCATTTATTTTGATGTATCTCCATTTTTCCTTTCCTTTGCGCTATAATTTCTTCTACCGTAATACTATGTTTTAAGTACGATAAAAAATTGTCGAAACGTAGATTAGACTTATTATATTTACATTTGAATATATAATATTTCGCTAGGATTAAGATATATTGTAATTGCTTTTCATGCGCTACCGTTTCGATTATTCCAAATGAAGTAGTATAAAAATTGATGTTCACCGTAATGCCCTTTTGTATTAAAAAGTTAGTCATTTGTGACCAAAAATGTTGTATTACTGTACATTCCCAAAACAAATGATTGAATGTTTCTATGTTCATGTTACAAAAATCACATATACTAGACTCTACTATATTACACCTGGCCATCAGTTTGTTGGTACCTATGATTCTCATCAAATATTTGTATTGAAAGGTTCTAAGTCTTGTATCTATGGTGCTCCGTATGGTAATAGAGTATATTGTTTTCCAATTCAGGATTTGATCTGGAAATATATTCGCCCATTTTTGTTCTGATTTTATGTTCTCCCTTGTTATTTTTCCTAATTGCATATTGTATAGTTTTTTATTTATACCTTTACATTTTTTTACTACATGAACAAGGTTCGGAGTATTTTGTACTGAATTAATGCTTTCTGTTTTCATATGTTCTACCCATTGTGCAGGTATACTCTTTGTTAATGTGTAATACTTTAGAAAGTCTGAAATTCTGATTGAATATAGTTCCGCAAACACTGGGAATAGGTAAAACTGTTTTGTCCTAAAATCAAAAATATGTTCTATCCGTTGAACACCTTTATCGTGCCAGTCTTTGTAAAATAGTATCTTTGCGTCATTTTTGATGTGCGAGTTATTCCATAATACTTGTTTTGATATGATATCATTTGATTCTGTGAAGTTAATTTTTGACCATGCTGTAAGTATGCTGTTTATAAATTTGTGTTTATGAATGTTGTTTGCATCTTCATATTTAATATTACATTCAAAAATAAATGTTCCACCAAATTGTTTTAGTTGTTCGATGTATATTTGCTTCCATATCCCATTATTATTTTCATCGCAAAGTCTCTTTACCCAACTAGCCTTTAATGAAATTATAAACAAATCAATATCAAGCATATTAATTCCTCCATTTTCGTAACTTTGGGTTATTACATTTCTTTTTATTTTGTCTGGTTTAGAATCCCATAAAAATTCGTACAGTTTTTTCTTGATATATTTTATAGTGTTCTCTGGGGGCGTTTGAATGACTGTTAACGGATATATTAATTTTGGTAGGGCGAATGTTTTAATTATATTTATCTTACCTATCAAAGTTAGATGCCTGCCTTTCCATTTATTTAGACAGTTTTCGAATTCTTTACTTTTTGGATCAATGTTGTATTGATAGATCAAATTTGCGTCATTTGAAAATGTCATACCTAAAGTTTGGGCTTTTTCTGAGGTCCATGCAAATTGCTTATTGGGAAGGTAATGTAAAGACGATTTAGATAATGATCCTACCCGAAGAACAGTGCACTTTTTAATATTCAAGACCAGACCGGTGAATTTACCAAACTCGTCTATTGTTTCTACTAACTTATTAAATGAGTGTTCTGTGCCGTCAGTAAAAAAAGTTGCATCATCTGCAAACATTATGCTTTTAACTGTTTGATTATATATGTTAACTCCTTTTATTTCATTGTCATTTTGAATAGCTAATGATAATATTTCTATAGCTATTATAAATAGATAAGGTGATAGGGGGCAGCCTTGGCGAACTCCACGGCCTATATTGAAAAAATCGGATAGGTGTCCATTGTTGCTAACACAACTTCTAGCATCTGAATAAAACAATTTAATCCATTTAATAAACTCATCTCCAAAATTGAAATAGTTCAGAGTCTTCATCATATACTCGTGATCAACACTATCAAATGCTTTTTCAAAATCTGAGAAAAATAATATTCCAGGTGTGTTAGTTTCATTTAAGAGTTCTATTGACTCAAACAGTAATCTAATGTTTTCTCCGATATATCTTCCTTTTATGAAACCTGTTTGTGAGCCGCTGATTATTGAAGGTAATACTTTCTTGAGTCTATTTGCAATTGATTTCGTGGCTATTTTATAATCTACGTTAAGAAGTGATATAGGTCTCTCCAATTTGATAATAATGATAACTCTTTGTCTTTTTTCGGGAGTAACGTTATAATACCCTGTTTCTGAAGATCGGTAAGGTTTCCTGTTTCAAAAGAGTAGTTTAGCGAATTTACAAGATGCATATTAATATTATTCCAAAATATTTTGTAAAATTCTACTGTTAGACCATCTGATCCTGGACTTTTATTGTTTTTCATATCTTGCACCGCTATCTTGCATTCGTACTCTGTTAGTGAACCTTCGCATGATTGTTTATCCTGGTTTGTTATTCTGTTGTTGTCATTTGCTGGAAAGAAAGTGTGTGTAGTTGCTGATATTTCTTTCTTAGTGTATAGTTTTTTTGTAGTATTTTTCCTCTTCCTTCAGTATTTCTGGTTGTTCTGTGATTGTTTGTCCATTAACATATAATCGTAAAATTGTTTTGCATTCAGAGTTTTTCTTTTCTAGGGCTATATATAATTTCTCATTTTTTTCTGCACCTTCGACCCACTCGGCTTTGGATCGAAGCCTTATACCGTTTACCCGTTTCTCATAGATATTTTCAAGTTGTACTTTATTATTTTCAATTTGGATTCTTATGTTATTATTCATTGGATCATTTATTAATTCTGTTTCCAGTTTCTCTATTTCTTTTTGAATGTCGTTTTCCCTCGACCTTTCCTTTCTTTTTTTCCTTGTCGCATAACTTATAGTTTCATTTCTAATATTTCCCTTAATGATTTCCCATAGTGTATTTGGATTTGCCTCTCCGTTTATAGTTGCGGTTTCATGGATTGTGTTACATATTAATTCTTTATTTCTATATCTAGAAGTAGACTATTGTTTAATTTGAAATACCCTGGACCCCTACTAATATTTGATATTTGTAGTTTAAAGCTGACCATAGAGTGGTCCGATTTATAGCCGTATGATATTTTACAATTAGAAGAGCGATTTATTATATTTTCAGAAATCAGAAAATAATCTAAACGGCAAAATATTGTTGGTCGATTATTCGAATGCCATGTGTATTTTCGTGAGTTCTGATTTTGTAATCTCCATATATCACATAATGTATATGTGTCTAATATAGTTTTTATTTTATTTCGTGTTTGTTTGTTTGTACCTAGATGCCCATTTTTCTTGTCTATATTTGGATCAAGGACTGTATTAAAATCACCTCCTATAATAAACTTTTCTGTAGCATGTTATTTTATATATTCGTCCATTTTATCGTAAACTAATGTGTTATCGTTGTTTGGCCCATATACATTGATTATTGTGTAATCATTTTCCGATATATTTAATGTTAGAGCTTGTAACCTACCGGATATAATTTCAGAGTAAGAAATAACTTTATATGTTATGTCGGGGTTTATTAAAATGCCCACTCCCTCTTTGTTACTATAGCTGCCACTAAAAAATATTTGATGCCCCCATTCTCTTTCCCATTGATTTTTATTCTGTGCCGTGAAATGTGTTTCTTGCAGTAGACATATTGAGTACTTTTTATCTTTTAACCATTGGAAAACTTGTGTCCGTTTATTGGCTGCCCCTAAGCCTTTGACATTGAATGTTCCTAT
This sequence comes from Conchocele bisecta, assembly GCA_029237695.1. Taxonomy (NCBI): domain Eukaryota; kingdom Metazoa; phylum Mollusca; class Bivalvia; order Lucinida; family Thyasiridae; genus Conchocele; species Conchocele bisecta. The sequence continues at coordinate 8,896 of JAQRGA010001149.1, forward strand.
TTGTAGCTCCATGGTGAATTATGGATTGATGTGCATTTTACCACTTTATACCGCAAGGTGTTGAACATTTACTGTAAGGCATACACTATTATGAATGTATGTAAAACAGGCTGGATGAAAGATATACAAGGTGTGCATGTTTCTTGAATAGCATGGCTATGTGGGACAGTTGTACAAGCATTTTGCATCCACAAACATACATTTGTCTGGAGACAAGTACCTAAAACATGCTCAAATGCATATATGAGGGCAAATTAATGAACAACGCCGAATATCTCAATATGTACGGCGGTGCAGCATGTATCGTTTAGATAATGACATTCTGACATTCACCGTATCTGACAATTTCATTTTTACCCTGAGGGCATGTAATGTCACTATCGGGCGAAAAAGTGCTGCACCCCTCATACAGACGCGTAGCTCTATCAGGCAGAATGAGAGTTTCATAATGCATACATGTTTTACCTAATTATGTTCATTATTGTTTGTTTTTAACCGACACCCAGTGTCCAGCTACTCAATGTACATGTATTTCCGTGCGAAGCATAATATCGCCACACAAAAAAAGATGATTCGCCGCATATGCCTAATATTTACTTGTCGTGACAAATTTGGTCTTAAAATCCACAGCGAAGTGTATCATATCAAAACTGATCTTATTCATCGTAAGAACCCATATACCATGAACAATATGTTACATGCCCCTGTGATTTGGTCTATGCGACCAGTGTAGAGCCGCATCAGCATGAGCATCCGCGCAGTCTGATACGCACCTACCCTGTTCGCAAATTATGAATAAAAACAACTGTATCTAGCGAATGACACCACATTTGTGCGGATACTGTTAACGCTCCTCCATTGCGGTGGCGACATGATGCTTCTCAAATTAGAGTACTGCAATATTTACATGTATATTTTTCTACAATGTGTTGTAAAAGGCGAATGTTTGAACAGCAGTATACGAAAAGTAGTATTGTGGCACAATAAAAATACTTCGAATAGCATAGAGTGAAACAAAAAGAGGAAGGCTATGCAACATCGTGTCGATCATATATATATATACATTATATCTAAAACAAAATATAATTTAATATATGAGCAAGGATCTTATACTCCAGTTCCACCTCATTTCTCGCCGTTTCTCGATAATATCTAGCTGCACACCTAGTCAGCCCGCTGCTACAGCAGCAAGCTAACTCGGCGTGCAACAAGACTCCTACACATAAACACGGTGCTACGTTGACAGTATAAATGCCGATTATAAAACATCAGTTTTTACAGCTGCGATAAGACTAAAGTCTCAGAACCTGGCTCAAGTATGTCTGCATGATATGTTGTTTTACAATATACACGTATGCCTGACAGCTTGACATAGCTTTTAAATACAGTTCGGTAGTGTATGAATGTATGAATCAGTCATCTAAATCGAAAAAAACGAAACATTTAGATGACTGCTGAATAGTACAATGTGATCAACAATGAGTTAAAGAAAATGGGGGAGGGGGTAACCATGTGCGCTGCGAAATGTACAGGTTATAACTGTTATAACTGTTATAAGGTATTTTAATGCAAACATTAATCAGTTGTCTAAATCGAAAAATAAAACGAAAACATTTAGACAAATACTGAATATTTCGGTATGGTCAATCCTGGTTAGTGCATGCTCTGTATCGTTCTTCTTAATATAAATTAAGAAGAACGGTACGCAAGTAATTGTATTTCCTTATGTGTGTGGGGGGGATCATACAAAAAGTAAAAGCTTTATTAAACGTGCTACATATAGCGACTGGCGTAAGCAGTTCTAGTCAACGCGCGAACAGCGTATATGCGGATCTATCTGAATTTCAATGATTGGACACTTAAAACACAGGACGCAATGTAAACCTCCAATACAATACATTCACAATTCTGTATAAATATGGGTTTCTGATTTGGAAAATGGACGTTAAAGCCAATTGAAAAATAGAGTCACTATAACATAATTGTGCAATGTCACAGTATTATTTGAGTCGAATGAGTTGTACCATTAGTTTCATATATTGACTACGTGAATATCGAATAGTGCAGCCACTGATCAGAGTGCCTATGCTGCATGCTGATCCGCGACTACACTACTCGTTAAACGCTGAACGTTCATTTTCTCACCTGGCCATCCATAAGTGTTGTCACACGTATGCGCGTCTCTACCTGACAAAGCCGACCTGCCTCTTGCACATACCAGTGTAGTTACTCTATACCCGTTACCTTCTATGACTGTTCGTCAGATTTGCTGTGGTTCGGTATGCCTTGTAGATACGAATCAGAATATATGGAAATATATCTTGATCCGGTTCTACATTGCCGCCTCCTTCGGTAAATGATAAGTATATGCGACTTTGTGAGACTGGGACGCACGCACGGGCACACCAGTTGGTCAATAGGATTTGTAGTGATTGTCAATGTTTCGTGTTTCTATTGTGGATATGCAGAGAGGTGATTTATAATAAGTATACTGCCTGAAAATAAGTCACGTACTATCAAAGTCGTACATTTTAAGTAAAAGTAGTACGATTAACGTTTTAAATGTTTCAATGAATAACAAGTGTCTCAATGCAACCAGTGCTCAAAGTCTTCGAAATTAATTTTGTCTACATTGCCGTTTGCCTTGTATTTAGCATAGATCTGGCCTTCGAATGTCCATGCTGATTCAGTTTCTATGCTCTCTCGTACAGTCTTCAGTACTTTTTCATTTAGCTGGGTGAGGTCCTCCTGCACATAAATACCGGTACCGTGCAGTTTTGTTCGCTTATCCTTCAGGGCAATTATTTTCGAGAGTCGGGAGGTGAACTTGACAATAATGCCCCTTGGTTGTCCTTGTCGTATGATTCCGATTCTGTGCGCGATATCTATGTCCTTTTCTGTGATATGTAGCCCCAGTTTGCTGTTCAGGATCCCAACGGCTGTGGTTGTGGTTTCAGCAGCACTTTCCCTATTGTCTTCATTTGGAAGCCCTGGTCCACTCAATCGTATGGCCAGGCACTTTTGATCGACCCTAATTCAATAAACTTCGGCAATTTACAGTGTTAACACCACTGTATTATTAACCCATTCCTTTTGGAATACACCTTTACGGGTATGACATTTATTAAATATATTACTTTTTATTTTTGTAATTTCTCCATGAAAGTATATGTTGTTGTCACTCATTTGAATCGTCTCTGAAGTAATATATGATATAT
>JAQRGA010000115.1:0-18365 GCA_029237695.1 Conchocele bisecta
CTCACAAAATGGGTTTGATGACATGTGTAAACGCAGATCAGCATAAAACATACATAGATTGGTATTAAAGAGTATGGATGCATTATTGGCTGCATAACAGTGAAGCATCCATTATGCTGCTAATGAACCGTCTACCAGTATTTATAACTCACCCTACTTTCTAAGCCAATCGCTGGCCAGAATCGAGCTCCATCTATTTCAAATATTTCAAGATTTAACCCCAATAAGTTACATATTACCAGATTTATTGTTTGCCCTAGTTGATGTAATTTCCCATGACGTGAACCATGTCGTCGCGCGTGCTTGATCAATTGGGTATCAAATCACCAATAAATAATGCAGTAGTATCGCAATTCGAAAGCACGTTTATGGGCGGGGCTTCATTCCAACAGACATGTGCATGTGAAGGGCCTGTGACAACAATCAGATAGTTGTAGTTCACATATTGACCTTTTAATAAACTAATATTCTTCGCTCACTATGCTCGCTCGAAATTAATTTATTAAAAATTCAAAATATGAACTATAACTTACTTAATGACTACATGTTTGACAGGAAATGGAAAATCAATACTCGGATGGGTGCTGCTTGATAAATGGCTAATTATTAGTAAATTTGGTTATTCTTCACATATTGGACTTTTAAGGAATTAAATGCCAACGCTCCCTCACATTTAATTCCTTAACAATCCAGTATGTGAACAATATACCCGTATCAGACAGCTGCAGTGTGCTAGATAATCAACACATCACACAGCTGCAGTGTGCTAGATAATCAACACATCACACAGCTGCAGTGTGCTAGATAATCAACACATCACACAGCTGCAGTGTGCTAGATAATCAACACATCACACAGCTGCAGTGTGCTAGATAATCAACAGATCACACATGTCATAAGCCCCATTTTGTCAGGCTGTCTTTAACGTAGTTTGAAAGTATGGCACAATAATCATGTGACAGCACATGTGACATGTATACTAAATGTGATTGGTCTTGGAATCAACTGTATCGGACGAGGATACGAAAAGGCCCCTCGTTCTCGCTAATACTACCATTTTTTACCTTAATGTACAAGTCACTAAATGGTAACCAACACTTTATCATCCCAGCAACAGCTGTGGTCATTTATAGATGGGACAATGATATTAAGTCTCATCCAAAAGATCAGTGGGATGAAAATACTATGAAATTATTTTTTGATGCTTAAGGTGAGGTTTGAACCCACAACCTCTGAATTGGAAGTCAGGTGTTTTAACCCCTAGGCCAGAACCCATCCTAAAACAAACAGTTCTCGATATTGATTGTCACTGCTAATATAAATTTTAATTTGGACGTTGGGTTGATTGGGGCTTAATGTTCGTTCAACAATGAGTTGCATTTTCATACTCATTCAAAGTTTAAAGAACCAGATATCGGTTTACATTACTCTGTAAAAGTATACATTCTTATGCCACATATGAATGACATAGAATCAAAGGCCATGTGACAGCATATACATTGGAGGACATATGGGACACGCCATGTGATTTTGTACCTTCGGACATCTGCGTAAATTCATGAAATACGTTTACAAAATTTACAATATTTTCTGTAAATGGAGTCAAAAGTTGAAAATATTTTACACGTTATATTCCGCATGTACTCTGAAAATTTTGTCAACTTTTGACTTTATTTATGAAAATGTAAATTTTGTAAACGTAATTAATGAAATTACACAGATTTCCGAAGGTACAAAATCACACGGCGAGTCTCATATAATGTTGTTTATATACCGGCTGAGTTGCATTTTCATACTCATTCAAAGTTTAAAGAACCAGGTACAAGTATTTCATTACTCTATAAAGGAATATGTTCCGATGCCGCACATGAATTACATGGATTGAAAGGCCACGTGAAAGCCAGCATATACATTGGAGGACATATAAGGTTGTTTATGTACTGGCTGCCAGTTGGTACCTTAGAACATTTGTGACCAACATAGCCCCAGATCAGCCTGAGCATCTGTGTAGTCTGATCTGGGTCTACAATGTTTGCCATTCAGTCATTGAAGTAGTTTCGCTATTGTCATCAAAACTATGAAACCATATGAGACAAGCCATGAAAATGTTGTCAACTTTCGACATCAGTTACGGAAAATGTCTGTAAATATATAATCACACATCTTAGCTCTTTCAACACTTCAGACCTGTATAGTGGTATTGGCAAACAGTGTAGATCCAGATGAGTCGGATAGGATTGGCTGCAAAATTAACATATCAAAATTGATCCCAGTTACTTAGGGGTGACCGGGTTAGGTACAAAAGCACATGGCGAGTCTCAAATGTCGTAAGGTACCATTTCTCACTGAAAGTGGACCACGTGCGGATGTCATCACATGCTTTGGTGAAATGTATTACCATCTTGTCAAAATGAAGAGTTCAGAACAAAGATATGTACCCGGCCGTATATTGAAACAATTTAACAACGCAACACGGAGGTAGACATGTTATTGGACTCCCACCCCTATTGATTATCCACATGATCACAGTGTACCATGTGACTTTGGTGCATCGATTCCAGGTTAATTGGAGAGACAATGAATTGCTATTTCTCCCGTCAACACAGTGCATATGTGCCGTGAAACACGGTGCCGTGAAACATTTTTGATATCCAGTCAATACTATTTTTGCATTTTACAGCCATTTGTAGGTGTTGACGGGATAAATAGAATAGTAGGTTAGTGCCGTGAATGGGAAAAAATATATGTTTTCCCATTCAAGGCACTAACCTACTATTCTCTATTTATCCTCGTATAATGTTTGAATAAATAAATTGTTGAGTTTTTAAATCGTTTCAGTATAAATGATCGATATATAGAATTGTTTTTGGATGAAATTATGCAGGAAAACATTTGACAGCAAATTTGACAATGACAAGACATCGTCGAGCACGACTACCAGATAAAGTATACGCTGCAGTGTGTCCATTTGTGTCACAGGCTGTGCTATATAGTCACAGTTCAGGACACAAACGCCTCCTAGAACCGACAGCGAAACTCAATGTAAAAGTCACACAAATACACAAGTAGCAAATATAGGCAAAATGTGGATAACTGTAGAAATGTGCTCAACGACCGCCAAGGATCAGCCTGGATTTACTATAGTAATACTCTAGCAACTATACATACAATCAGATCAATTAATACATTTTGATATAAGCAAGCATGGCAAGGAAATGTCATGTGATCCATGGAGGCCAATGAACACACCTACATGTACGTCAAGAAATGTGGCTGTGACTGGAGTAATGGGGCTGATGGTTTTGTGACCAGTGTAGATCCAGATTAGCCTGTGCATATGCACAGTCCGATCAGAATCTGCATTATTCTGCCATTCCATCAATGAAACATACTTGTAACAAGCAATATAGATCATTATGAGGCTACAGGAGTATGCTAGCGGATCAAGAGCTACACTGGTTACAAATCCCATAAGCCCCATTTCTCCAAGGTAGAATATGTTTGTTTGTTTTTGTTTATTGGTCATGTAAGGCCGGGCAAACGGGTTCAATCCGGTTTAACCTGCTGCATTGGGGGGAAAATCCCAAAATCAGAACGGAATATTTACATCGTGAAAAATTACATTCAGCCCTGAAATTAGAATAACCTGACCAGGTCCATACCACACCAAGTCACTTGGCCCCTTCCCCTAAAATAGGATTATGAATAATCGTAATACTCACATAAGGGGTATAACCAGATTCAACTGTCACATACAAAATGCCAAAGACGTATGTGAGGGCCAAACCAGGTCTCCAGTCAGAATTGCGGTAAGGATCTACCACCCACCAAGGTAGAATTTGAAGTTGTACATCGATGTATGGTTTCTCACAGCAATGTCCAAATATCTACGTTAGTATACAATGTACCTACTAACCGTAGTTGTACTTGTTCCACGATAACAATGTATTTGGATACAATTTGTTTTGTTTTCCAAAATAAATGGTGTCCGAATGCATAGGGTTATTATGGTATTATGGACGGGCGTAAAAACACAAAATGTTGGCCGACGACATGTTTGTTTGTTTATTGGTGTTTAACGGCCGATCAACAGCTAAGGTCATTTAAGGCCGGGCAAGGAGGTTCGATCCTCATTTAACCTGCTGCATCGGGGGGGGGCGGGGGGGGGGGGGGGGGGGGAGGGGGGGGGGGGGGGGGGGGAGGGGGGGGGGGTTGTCACTTGGCCCCTTCCACTATAAGTAATACCGGTAGGATCACTGTTGTAAGGAGTATAACCAGATTCAACTCTCAAATACAAGAACGTAGAGACATACTTGAGGGCCAAACAAGGTCTCCGGTCGGGATGCTGGTAAAGATGAATCCCGAACGTTAAATTACACATCGCGTGCTTCAAACTAACTACCCACCGGACGGAACGCAAGTGAAAACTCTGGTAATTATATGTACTATGATTACAGTAGCTACAATAACAGTAGTGTACAATGACACCATGGATCAGAAAATAGCAAGGTTAATAATACACTACGATTAAACATTAAATTATTAAAATAAGAATCTGTGTTCTCAATTAGTGGCACATGTACTCGCCTCAATAAACACTAGCAATGTAGGCATCATACTAGATATCATACTCTCATAACATACAAGTATGTCCCATTGCTGGGCGGCGTTTATACAACTTTCTGAGGACATACTCCATTGTAATGGTCAAAACAAGGTAGTTTGCTTGGTTGAGGCTGAGCTGTGCTCAGTCTCAACCAAGAAAAATACCTGAATTTGAGTGCACATTTGGAGAACCAGGTTTTATCAGAACGTGCCAGTTTGTTACTGAATGGGCGCTCTTACATTCTTTAACATGCTCCGATTCTGCTTGAAACCTTGGTTTATGTATATACACAGCGTGTTATGACATTGATTATACCGCTCACATTGATACCTCCATGTTGGTCACATCATTATATTTACAGTGATGGAGTCATTATACCTCTCACATTGAAACCTCCATATTGGTCACATCATCTATATACAGTGATGGAGTCATTATACATCTCACATTGAAACCTCCATATTGTTCACATCATCTATATACAGTGATGGAGTCATCATACCTCTCACATTGCAACCTCCATATTGGTCACATTATCTATATACAGTGATGGAGTCATTATACATCTCACATTGATACCTCCATATTGGTCACATCATCTATATACAGTGATGGAGTCATTATACCTCTCACATTGATACCTCCATATTGGTCACATCATCTATATACAGTGATGGAGTCATCATACATCTCACATTGATACCTCCATATTGGTATATACAGTGATGGAGTCATTATACCTCTCACAATGATACCTCCATATTGGTCACATCATCTATATACAGTGATGGACTCATCATAATTCTCACATTGAAACCTCCATATTGGTCACATCATCTGTATACAATGATGGAGTCATCATACCTCTCACATTGAAACCTCCATATTGTTCACATCATCTATATACAGTGATGGAGTCATCATACCTCTCACATTGAAACCTCCATATTGGTCACATCATCTATATACAGTGATGGAGTCATCATACCTCTCACATTGAAACCTCCATATTGGTCACATCATCTATATACAGTGATGGAGTCATCATACCTCTCACATTGAAACCTCCATATTGGTCACATCATCTATATACAGTGATGGAGTCATCATAATTCTCACATTGAAACCTCCATATTGGGCACATCATCTATATACAGTGATGGAGAAACAGAACAATATACATGTATACATATAAACAATAGTTGGAAATATTTTCCGCTGGCATATGAAAGCTATTTGTGCACGGCTGTGGCACATATTAGACACCAATAAAGTTTTAACTAAAGTACGGTGCTCCTCAATCGTTACGCATAGTTTGTATGTACATTTGTATAACATCTGCATTTACTGCGAGGAAAAAAATGAATAAACAAGAAATGCGTCTGTCGAACGCGGATGCCACCTGCAGCATATTTGAGAAACTGTGACAAAGTGGTTAACCGAAAAGTGTGACGGACGGACGGACGGACAGACGGACAGACGGACGGTCCAAACACTATATGCCACCCGTTTCTTCGAAACCCAGTGGCATAAAAACAAATAACATAATATGCAACATGTGGGAATCAAATGTGTGACGCCGACTTTACTAGCCTGGCGCGAAACGTACCCAGGTTATATTTAGCTGTTTATCGTGACTGTGTAGACTGGAAAACTCACAGAAGCATGAAATCCCTGCTTGCAGATACACGGCCGGACGTTTAAAACAAATATGTTTAAATAGATTTATTTTATTTATTTCCCGTGTTCAGTAATGTCTTGATTTTGGTGCCAAAACAAGAAATATGCAATGGAGCCATGTTACATTTTGCTAGATTTACATTCTCTACAATGAAAGATCATTGGTTTAATTATTTTAATTCAAATAACGTGTCATTCATCTGCATTACAATCGTGCACAAACAGCTTTAATGTACTACGTGAACGAGTAGATACTTGTCTATTGTACATACCAGTCAGCAAATCACGCGATATAAAATAATTATGGCACATGTTCTCGCTGCACTCATGGAACTAGGTCTAAATGTTGCCTGAACCGGGGCTAATGTTGGCGGAAACATCCACACAAGAATGGCGGCAATGATCATTACACGAAGCCAATCCCCCCTACTTTTAGGCTCAGATATACATCAGATCTCCAGATAAGGTGCATATTTGCATAAATACCAAATTAAAATTGCCAAAAACCCAATTGAAATCAAAAGTAGTGAGTATCAAAAAGCAATGAAAAATTTGTGGTATCTTTATCATGCTACAGAAAACAATAAACAGACCACAATTATAGCATATTTTCTTATTTTTCCATGAAAACACATCTTGGTATCTTGAAATACCAAGATGTATTTTCATTTAGAAGCAAACTATTCATTAAGTGCAGTCTGCTGATGTGTAAACAGTAGTGCGATTCTATTTTAAACAATTAAAATTTGGAAATACCCAATTGCTTCAGAAATGATGGAGTGATAATACTCAATTACTAATTCCTTATCTGGAGCCCTGATCATAATGTATATTCAACCAGAATTTAGGAAGATTAAGACACTAGAACTGGTTCAGCCAATATCTAGCCAGTTGTATATCATGAGAAAGGCAGCATTTATAGTTCCATTATCAGATACATGTATGTTAAACATATTAGATAGACCAGGGGCCCGTTTCACTAAACTTTGTATGATAAAAATGTTCGTACAAATATTTTATTTTTTGCTTTTCACATTAACGTGGCTAACTAACGCTAGCATTTTTCGCCTCTATGTACACATTAGTACATGTGAACACATCCACTACAAATGTGCCAACATCGGCTATCAGTGTCAATGCCAATTTCGTACTTACAAACTTCCTAGTCTTACAAAATTTAGTGAAACGGGCCCCTGATTGCCGATAGTGATTTCTATATATAGCACACCATGTGACCACCGGGTATAGATACATGCATGCAGGTCATACATACACTCAATACTGCATATAATTATATTATAATTAGTAATAATACGACACTTGATAATATTTACCTAATTCCATGTATGTGATGGCGTCTTGTTACATAATATATATAACCGTTTTTTTCATGAACATTTCCTTCACGATATTATATTCAACAAAGAAAGTTCATTTTAATTAACGCTTATAATTCGGGAAACGAAAATTGTCGGCAGCCAATATTTTGGCTTTTTTTTATTATAAAAAACAAGTTTTTACAGCATTTTAGAATCATTTCCATTGGCGAGGAAAATCAATAAAACATTTAAAAACAGCAGACAGTAAAATTTAACTCTTATAAAGCTAAATTAAAATTTGTCATCTGCAGTTAAAAATGATTTGCCACTAGTCGCACAAAAAACATAGTTTAATAACACTTTGCTGTCAAACCATGCTTTATTAAGAAATTTTCCTTTCTTCCTCATAAACAAACATGGTTTGACAGCCACTGAGAATGCTTTCCATTGGGAATGATTCTGAAGTGCCTTAACACCATGTTGTATTGAGAAAGTTTGTTTGTTTGTTAGGGTTTAACGGCCTATCAACAGCTAAAGTCATTTAAGGCCAGGTTAATGGGCTTAATACTAAATCCCATTACCTGTACAAATGGGGGGAAAATCCCAAAATCAGAACTGAATATTTACAATAAAAAATCAATATATTCAGCCCTGAAATCAGAATAATTCTGATCTGATGCCAGGTCCTCGCCACACCAGAATCACTTGCCCCCTCCCAAAAGCAATAGGATCAGTAATAATCTTACCACTTTTATAATGGGCAATAACCCAATTTAACTCCCAGGTAACAAAAGAGCCAAAGATAAAAACGTACCTGAGAAGACAAAATATATAACAGCATCAAACAACAATTTTTGTTTCCTGCATTTTATGGGTCAATATTGTTATAAATATAAATAAAAGCAAGGCAGCAGCAGCGGGATAAGGCCATACTAAAATAATAACACAACTATTGCGTCTGTAGCCGATTTCACCAAAATCGCTAAGTACACTAATCTTGCTAAGTATACTTTGAGGGAGTAATTTATGCATAAATTAATTAATGTTTATTTAATGATATAAAATATTTTCTAACGAAAACAAAATGGCTGTGATCATGTAATACATACAGTAAACTAATTGTGCATACTTTTAGTCATCAACTATAAACAGTCATTAGTTCTATATGAAATAATGCATTTCGGTATAAATATAATATAGTACATGTACTATATTTTATTATGGCCCACTATTTAGGTACACATTATTTAGCAGGACAGTCAAACCTTTTCCCAGAGAATCTCTAGATTATATTGCAAATAAACAGACACAGATTGGAAAATATGTAAAGAGAGAAGACCATGGTCATGTAGTGGTAGTGTCTACATGGTAGAGTCTTTTGGTATCAAGGAACCACTCAGGAAGTCCATGGCTCACAGACGAATTCATACCGTTACTGAGCTGAGCCTGATAAACTGGACATCAAAAGACACTAGTCTGGTATTGTACCGTAAAGATTCTAATAGACGCCCGGGCGTCTATTAGAATCACCACTGGCTCCGAAGTCCAGGGTGGGCGTTTAATAGAGGCAAGTGTTATTCAGCAAAGGGAAAATGATAAAAAAATATACGATGTTCTGCTATCTGAACAAAAACATAACTAAGGGACGTTACTCTCAAACGCCAGACTTGATTGTACTGTCTGTCAGTTTATAAACATTTGGGCCAAGACGTTTCGGTCCACTCTGGTCATTATGGTAGTCGGTAGAAATGTTAAATTTAATGGTAATGTATATCAAGACAGCGTCAATCATTAATGCTGATCAGATTTACGCCTACGGACGTTTCGTCAGCGTCAGCGTTTCGGATCTGTCGGGTTCGAGATGCTTTGAAAATGGCGTCTCCGTAACCTAGCCGTGTAAATTCTGATCACCCTGTGTCCGTGCAAATAGCTACTGCTGATGAGGAATTTACTGTGACACCGGAAACAGTCGAATTTTGCTTCCGCTTTTGAAAGTGAAAGTAGCAATTATGTTTTTTCCCCGATTTTAAAGGAAGTTGCTTTCGAAATAATGGAAAGAAAAAAAATCTAATTGGACAATTAGCTCCGATTTTGTTTCAAGTCGGTACTGGGCGTTTATTAGAGGCACTAATTTCGTGAAAATCGGTAAAAAAATGTGTCATTTTCAACGTAAAAAGTGAGGGGTGGGCGTCTATTAGAGCATGGGCGTCTATTAGAATCTTTACGGTATTTATCAGTAAACATATTAACACTTAGAATCGGGGACACAAACTTGATTCTCCTGTGGCTTTGAATTTGGAACCATTAATTTTTTTACTAGCATGTGGAGATGATTCTCATGAGTTGATAAAAAAACATGTTTTAATTGGAGAATGTAAAAAACAGCAAAATTTACTTCATTATTTTAAGTGTTAAAGATTTTGGCATTAACATAGGAATTTTATTCAAATAAATACTGTTTAATTAAGTTATTGTGATTCTAAACAGTCAACATGGTTTCATATTTGCCCTTCTGAATCACAATTCACCCAAGACGCAGCCGAGGGGGAATATAGCTTTATGACATCTTGGCTGTGGAGAAATAGAAGAAACGTATTTGTCATATCGCAGATTCTTTATATTTATCCATAACTTAGTTATTCAACTTTTGTTTTCTTAGTCAAGCCTCTAGTTATAGCGACAGGCAAAATGGTGAAATTCTAATTCCAGAAGGGGGGAAAAATCTATGACCCAGGGATCAAAGGAAAAATTAAAATTAAGCTTGCACATCTACGCACCATAAAGAAGCTGCATACCACATTTCAAGTCTATATCTATTACTGTTTATACGGTTTAAAAGTTTTACGAGTTACAATGATTGTGATGGATGGATGCATAGACAAGGGTAACACTACATGTCCCCTCCACTATCGTGGTGGGGCATAATAATAATCACAATTGATTGGCAAAATTATTAGAACACGAAATGAACATCATAATCATAAATACAAGGTGCGGCAATAAAGTTCTAGGACTGCTTAAATCTTTGCAATTATTTGGTGAAATCAGTTGAACATTATGTCATCAGACAGCAGGTTCAGTAGTGCAAATAAAGATACATCGGCTCCATGAAATAACGTTTTCAACCCTAAAATAACTAATGAATGTTGATATGTTATTTTCCGACCAATTGTCATATCATGACTTTCATAGAGTAGTCCATTTATGAAAATGTGGTGTTTTGTTTCTAAAATATGAAATTTGTTGCAAAAAGTGCAGATCCTGAGAAGACGGCTTGTCTCAAGCCGGTTCATGTGGATTTAGACAGTTTGAAAACACTGGCAAAGAGGGCTGTAGTGTTGGATGGGTTAACCCTTAGACCGCTACACACAACAATTGTCGTCTGCTGTAGCTTTTATATCTTGCCTTATTTCTCAATAAAAATATGGTTTGACAGCACTTCAGTGTCATTTTCAATGGAAATGTTTCTGAAGTGTTGTCAAAGCATGTTGTAAATTATTCTAAACTGCTGTTAAAGCATGTTTTTGATGATACAAATGGAAAATAGAAAATAAACAGCGGACGACCAAAAAAAAAGATAGCGGTGCAAGGGGTAATATAATTTAGAACAGTAATAAATTATCCACAGATATCTATGTTGCATGACGTTACATAATGTTACATAATGTGATAACAGTGATATTGTTATTAAAATATTGTAGCATGTTTAATAAACGTTTTATCAAGAAAATCTTAAAATTTTATGCTGCACCACATATACATGTATATAATAACACATAACTTCAACACAATATGTGATACGCCGTGAGAAAAAAGGTACACAAACCGTTATGTCATTCTTCGGCATTAAGGCCTCTGGGATGTAGTTCTGCTTAATATGTACATTATAGTCCTGGACAATCTAACAAGACTGGTGAAAACTGCATGTAAATAGTCCATCTCTGTCACAAGCTATGTAGCTTTTAACCCTCGGACCGCTATGCACAACAATTGTCGTCTGCTGTTGCTTTTAGATCTTGCCTTATTTCTCAATAAAAACATGGTTTTACAGCACTTCAGAATCATTTCCAATGGAAATGATTCTGAAGTGCTGTCAAAGCATATTGTAAATGATTCTAAAGTGATATCAAAGCATGTTATTGATGATAAAAATGGAAAATAGAAAATAAACAGCAGACGACCTCCAGAGGTAAATCATAGTGAACTCAATCCCGATACATTCAGGTGGTCAAATGTGGAGAGGTTTCATTGGTAAAAAGTAACTTTTTTTCATGGCGTATCACATATATAGCAGGCGCATGCAGAATGGAATACAGGACTGCTGTGGCTACAAGAAACAAGTCTGTTGTCAATGACAACAATTACAACACTATACAAACGTTCCTTAGTTGTGCTGACAGAAACCTGGAAATAGAGAGGAAACATATTTGTGACTGTGACTGGAGAAAAAGTGCTTATGGGTTTTGCGATCAGTGTAGATCCACATTAGATTGTGCATCCGCACAAACTGATCACGATCTGCACTGTTCGAGATTCTATCAATGAAAAGCACATCATGTTTCCAACAAGCAATCAACTTATATCGGTATAGGGCTACAGGAGTGTGCTATTCGATCAGGAGCTACAATTGTCACAAATCCCTTTAGCTCCATTTGAGCAGTCACAGCCACATATGGGCCCTGGCTCACCACAAGGACCATGCAAAGACCATGCGAGCGCCTCCGCCACCACACCCACACACCAGCCACGGTGTATATAGACAGAGATCGATATATGCGCCAACATTCTCACCAGAAACTACTCTGTTTGACCGTTGTATCATCCTCGTTTAGCAGTCGAGGCCGAGGTGTAGAAGATATCTGCAGCGGGTGAATACACGTGGATAATACAGGCTAATACGATTCAAATGACATAGTTCTGGCATTGAAGAGCAGATAATGTCAATTCAATTCAATTCAATTCAGAGTTTTGTGACATAGTAGTCTTTCCAAATTTGCATTTGAAGCATTAATTACTTTGTTTATTTTCTAATGTGTGGAGAGTGACCTAAGACTTTTGCTAATACACACTTTATTAGGTAAGTTTATGGTACTATTTTTGTGTCATATTGTAGTACATGTATTGTGTCTTAATAACAATATAGCGAAGTATGAACGTCACCACCCTGCAGATTGTTTTCTGTATTTTAGTGCGCGAAGTGTAAATGCTATTACGCACATTTTACTGTGTAGCGTGGTGTAGCGATATAGTGCAACCTGTTGCCTATAAAGCGGAAAACGTGAAGCTAGGTGGGATTTTGTGAATGCAGTATTCATTAAACCCCATTGCCGACTACTAAGCGAGACCCTTTTGCAAAAGAAAGAATAAACAGTCTCATAGGCGTCGCGAGGAATTTTCCAGCGGGGTTCGTCTACCAACATTAGACGCCGACAGCCGAAGGCTGGAGGCGGGTAGTGCACGAGAGGGGTGTCCCCTCTTGTTAGACGGGAGGTACGGGGGTTCTCCCCCGGAATTTTTTTTATTTCTATGTGCAATTTCCGACGTTCTAATGCATTAATTCTAATGCTATAATTTCCACAATTGCACCACCGAATTTCCGTAAGAAAAATATCTGTAAATCTTAGATAAATCATAGAAAATGACTTTCAACACTCCTCCAAGGAAATCAACCCGAACTTGCGTCTCAGACAACTCTTATCACAAATTGGTTGTTGAATTGTAGTGGAATTGCCACGTGACATATCTAGGTGGTGGGGTCCAAACACAACATGAATTTAATCTGGCCAGGGAGCGGGGTGGGGGGCTGTAGATGTGATTTTTTGGGTGGGGGATGAATATGTACACATATGAAAATATCATTTACCCGGGTACAAAATAGGGAGTCCAACTTCCGTTGGCTTTTATCTTTAGAGTTTTTCATGATGCAGACAAATTATTGTTGTTGTTGTTGCTGTTGTTGTATGTCTATAATTCAGGCGCTTATTTTTCGCCACAATCTCTCAACAGCCACAGAGACTGGAGTTAAATTGAAGGGCGAAGCCGATTCTAGACTAGTTGACATCACGATCATACATATTCAACATGTACTCCTGAAATAGAAACAGTCTATATCCAATAGCAGAGACGTAATATGTACTTTCCTTACCAATAGTCATATTTGCATCCAATAGTTAAAACTGAAAAGGGGGTTCGTTCGCACCCCCCGAACCCCCCCTGGCGACGCCTATGAGTCTATATTTGCTAATGCGTATAAACACACACTTATATGCCCCCCTTCTCCTTCATACTGTTGCTGCTTTGTGTGCCCATACTGTTTCAGGATAGGGAAATATAAAATATGCCAGTATGTCGCAGTGGGGCCCTGTGCAGTCCATGTTTGTCCATGTGCCACATAAGGGGCCGATGTATCATTGGCACAGCTGTATTCAGGGCCGTTTGCGCAGAATGGAGTCGGTGGAGGCGTGTAACAAAACGAAGGTGGACAATTTAAAAGACTTGAATCATGCTTTGTACAGGAATTTGGATTTTCCTGTGCTGGGTTGCGGTTATTTTTGAAAAGTAATACCTGGACTGGTCTTGATCGTATCTCATATGCAGTCGTATGCACATGGTGTAATACATATTTTATGAATGGCCTTTGGTTGTCATTTGACTATATCTGGTAGAAGCAGGCTTATGACCTTTGTGGCCGGTTTTGCTTCTGATTTGACACCAATGTTTTGCATCTGATAAAAATAGAAAGTATTATGATTTTTAGGCACACGTTTGATGTGTTTCACTGATTGATTGACGAATCGGGCATGACCTGAGCAGACTGCACTGATGCGCATGCTGATCTGCAACTACACTGGCCATGGGCAGTATTTTTTCAGTCACAGCCACAATTACGTTCTTCAGCATATTCATCTATGTTGCGTGTTGGCTGTTGGAGTGATATTACATACTGGGTATACTGAATATTTCATGATTGATATTCGGTATTATATTATATAATTATTATTTGTTTTCAATACCGAAAGTTGATATTTTGCACTCGGCTAATTTGCACATTTGCATATCAGCAAAATCTGATATGCCCCTTCTGTCATACTGTTGCTGCTTTGTGTTTGTTTGTCTGAATATTTACAATAACAAAACTATATATTCAGCCCTGAAATCAGAATAATCCTGATCTGATGCCAGTTCATCGCCACACCAGAATCACTTGGCCCCTCCCAAAAGCAGTAGGATCAGTAATAATCTTACTACTTTTATAATGGGCAATAACCCAATTCAACTCCCAGGTAACTAAAGAGCCAAAGATAAAAACGTACCTGAGGGCCAAACCAAGCAAATCGTTATTCCTATAAGGAGGAACTCATACCGTTAATTTACCCGTCTCATTCAACTGACCACCACCAACGCTGCTTTGTGTGCCCATACTGTTTCAGGATAGGGAAATATGCCAGTATGTCGCAATGGGGGCCGGTGCAGTCCATGTTTGGGGGTAAGGTGCCACATGAGGGGCTGTGGATAAGGCGGGAAACGGGCGCTGCTTCGCCTGTGAGTCGTCCAGCCATTGGCGCTGAATGGAGTCGACTGAGGCGTGTAACAAAATGATGGTGGACAATTAAAAGATGAGTATTGCTTGACTCATGATTTGTACAGGAATTTCCTGTGCTGGATTGCAAAGTTGTTGTATGCACATGATATAATAAATATTTTATGAATGGTCTTCAGTGGTCATTTGACTATATCTGGAGTAAGGAGGATTATGGTATTTGTGGCTGGTTTGGCTTCTGATCTGCTACTAATGTTTGACAGTCTGAGAAAGACGTATTATTATAGTTTGGAACACGTTGATGTATTTCACTGATTTCATACTGGCCATTGCGTTCTTCAGCATATTCATCTACCGGTATGTTGTGTGTTGACTGGCGAAGTCATCATATTACGTACTGAGTATACTGAATATTTCATGATCAATATTCGGTGACAATGTTTTATGCTTTTGAGTATACCAACCCACGTGTTACTGAGTGGGAGGCGTCATATATTACAATACTGAATATACTAAATATTGAAGATTGGTTTTTGGTGGCCGTGGGTTATGTTACAGAGTATATCCACCCATGTCTTGAGAATCGTCATTTTACGTACTAAGTATACGGTACGGAAGAATTGATGATTGTTCTATGATGGATATGATATATATATACTAAACATTAGCCACCCGCGTTTTGGGTGGACTGGCGGAGTCCTTATATTGCGTACTCAATTTACTGAATAATTGATGATTGGTCTTTAACGGCCATGCTTATTGTTCTTTAGTATACCCACCCACGTTTTGGGTGGGCTGTGTGAGTCGTCTTATTATGTACGGAGTATATTGAATTATTGATGATTGGTATGTGGTGGACATGATTTATATTATTGAGTATCCCTACCGATGTTTTGGGATGGCTTCATATTGCGTACTACTCAATTCACTGAATAATTGATGATTGGATTTTGCTTGAGTATATGCACTCATGTTTTGGGTGGGCTGGTGGAGTCCTTGAGTATTGAGTATACTGAATATTATATGATTGGTCTATGGTGGACATGATTTATGTTCTTGAGTATACCCACCCATGTTTGGGCTGGCTAGTTGTGACATGATAATACACACGGTATATTCTGGAAAATGTTGATTGGCCTGAAGTGGCAGGGCAAGTGTTAAGTTTCAATATACTTACCAACGTTCTGGGAGGGCTAGTGGAGCCATTATAATACGCATAAGATATAATGAAGACTGGTTGATTGACCTGAGGCAGCAGGACATGATTTTAAGTTCTTCAATATACTTACCCACGTTTGGGTGGGCTGGCGGAGCCATGATAATACGCATAAGGTATACTGAAGATTTATTGAGTGGTATGAGGTGGCAGGACGTGATTTAAGTTCCTTAGCATACATACCCACGTGTGGGTAGGCTGGCGTGGGGTACACTTTATATTGTTGAATATAGACATCCGTGCTATGCACATATTGACGTGATTTCTTATACAAACAATTCTAATGTATCGTACAGACATGAATCTGATGTGTGCAAATAATTTAGCACGTATTAACAAAATTTATTATGATACCTAATTAAACGATGACACTGTATTTTTATACATTCGAAGGAACGTAATCATGTGATACTGAATAATAAAATATAATAATAATTTAATATTTTATGACATCGAATGAGAACAGTGTATATCTATAACGGCTTCAGCAAAGGCCTACTATGTGGGTCTATGTATATAATGTTCAGAGACAAAAGTATTTCATGTAGTTATGTTTTATCAGGTTTCTTTTAGTTTAGATAATACTCGCAAAATGTACAGTCGAGCACCAGTACCTCGAACGTCAGTATCTCGATGGTATCTCGATGATTCGCTAAAGTCCCGAATTATATCCTTATTTGTTTAATGTAAATTTCCTCGGCTATCTCGAACATGCCCTATCTCGGACATGTTCTCTATTTCGACTGTTCATTATGTCCCCTTCGTATAAAAATACGTTAAAAAGCACTTCGCTATCTCGATCACATAAACGCTCATTTTCAAAACCAATTATCAAACGAAACAAAATAAATTCACACCTGCCTCGGGTTGTTTGCTTAATTGGTCCACCTCGATTTGTTTGAGTGTTTGACACGATTCATTAAGCATATCACGATGTGCCACATGACATTCTTAACGCCCTGTCAAAGTCCACGGCATTCTTCACACAGCTGTATAGACGCCGGTGTACGAAGCAAGGGACGATCAACGACTTCTTCACGAGATCCGACTGCGAGTGACAGTGTCAATTTTGTTTCGTTTAAAACATGTACTTTTCTGTTTCTTGTATTATATGTTACTCATTATGTAAACACAACTTTATTTCCTTGTTAGTGAGTGACATATTGTCTATTGAATACATGTATATAATGTATGTAATGTTCATATTGTTGTTTGTCAATTAATTGGTATATAAAATAATAAAAGCAACACATGTTTTGTTCCATTATTTCTTTATTGTTTACTCGTGATGTGATGTGTAACATGATTTGATATTTTTTTGCAAAAATATTTAACCATGTCACTTCCTCGGTATCTCGAACCTAGTCCTATCTCGACTAAAATACGATCTCCCTTCGACTTCGAGATACTGGTACTCGACTGTAGTATAATTAAAATTAAATTAGAATCTCGAAACGTATATGAATGAATTGACACCTTGTGGCGAATTGTTTTATCTATGGAATCAGTGTTATTAAATTAATTAATATTAATACTATTCAATGTGTCTTGATGTCAGATTTAATGCGAGCTATTGTGTCATTGTGACAGTGTTTTTTCGTACATGTATATTCATTGTTATATATGTATTTTTGTTTGGATAGTATATGGGGAGACATTGAGCAATTACCGGATGTGATCGTGGGCAATGTGCGTCTGCTTCCTGAACTACTACTGGAGAGCCAAGCAGATTCTACAAGTATAACATATTTCCGAGGATTCATATAATGTAATGAGTAGGGCTTCTGCTAGTAGTTTGGGAGGTGGTGTGATTTTTCTCGCGAAAACATTTCATGTGGTATGTTATTTGGCGTCTATTATTCAGATGGCAAATGCTTAATTGTCACTTACACAAACATGGGACTTGGGGAAGATTATGTTCCACTACTAAAGTGGTTAACCGAAAAGTGTGACGGACGGACAGACGGACGGACGGACGGACGGTTCAAACACTATATGCCACCC
>JAQRGA010001152.1:0-11251 GCA_029237695.1 Conchocele bisecta
AAATATATGCAGTCGTTAGTTCTATATGAAATAATGCATTTCATAAAAAATAAATGATTACTCCCTAAAAATATACTTTGCTAGAAAAGTATACTTTGCAATGTTAGTGAAATCGGCTATTGATAAGCTGCATATTTCTGATTACTCCCTCAAAGTATACTTAGCTAGATAAGTATGCTTAGCAATTTTTGTGAAATCGGCTTCTGTATCACTCTGCGTGAACATGCTAGTTCATAATTGAGCATACGCTACACTGGTCAAAAACTGAATAATCCCCATTGTATCGTGACAGGCGACAACTTACCTTGCCGTGTGGGCTGAAGCGTCGTGACGGCACCGTGGTTGTAGTGTACGTCGTTGTCGTCAATAACCACCATCTAACAAAGATGAATCGGCGATCAAATTCGAAGGAACTGTCCTGACAGGGACACAGTGGCATACGGTTGAACAGCGCCTGGTAGGTCTTTTTACTGCGCAGCTCACCCGAATGCCAACGTTTACACATGACCTCGTAGTTCGGTACTTCCAGCCCGGGCGGAGTCGTTGTGAAACCCACAGATCCCTGCCAGCCTGTAACAGTCACAATGCTCATTACTTAGGGACATCGCCAGAGACTGTCAGATACATGGACCAATAATGAGATTAGTTTTATGTGAAATAATGCATTTCAACAAATAAATAAATAATTACTCCCGCAAAGTGTACTTAGATAGGTTAGTGTACTTAGGTAGATATGTGTACTTAGGTAGATATGTGTACTTAGATAGATAAGTGTACTTAGTAGATATGTGTACTTAGATAGATATGTGTACTTATTAGTAGATGTGTACTTAGGTAGATATGTGTACTTAGGTAGATATGTGTACTTAGGTAGATAAGTGTACTTAGATAGATAAGTGTACTTAGGTAGATATGTGTACTTAGATAGATATGTGTACTTAGGTAGATATGTGTACTTAGGTAGATAAGTGTATACTTAGGTAGATAAGTGTACTTAGATAGATAAGTGTACTTAGGTAGATATGTGTACTTAGATAGATATGTGTACTTAGGTAGATATGTGTACTTAGGTAGATAAGTGTACTTAGGTAGATATGTGTACTTAGGTAGATATGTACTTAGGTAAGAATATGTGTACTTAGGTAGATAAGTGTACTTAGGTAGATAAGTGTACTTAGGTAGATATGTGTACTTAGGTAGATAAGTGTACTTAGATAGATATGTGTACTTAGGTAGATATGTGTACTTAGGTAGATATGTGTACTTAGGTAGATAAGTGTACTTAGATAGATAAGTGTACTTAGATAGATAAGTGTACTTAGGTAGATATGTGTACTTAGATAGATATGTGTAACTTAGGTAGATATGTACTTAGGTAGATAAGTGTACTTAGATAGATAAGTGTACTTAGGTAGATATGTGTACTTAGATAGATATGTGTACTTAGGTAGATATGTGTACTTAGGTAGATATGTGTACTTAGATAGATATGTGTACTTAGGTAGATATGTGTACTTAGGTAGATATGTGTACTTAGGTAGATAAGTACTTAGGTAGATAAGTGTAATTAACAATTTTGATGAAATCGGCTACTGGTCATGTTCCAAGGAAATTTTATTTAACTCTTTCAGCACCACAGGCCTGTATAGTGGTATTGGCAAAAAGTTTAGATCCAGATGAGTCGGCTCGTGACGAGCCGTCTCATCAGGATCTGCACTTTTTAAAAGTAACTTTCATATTTTTGAGAACAAAAACACCCCTTTTCATAAATGGACTTGTATGAAAATCATTTTGTGACGGTTGGATTGTTTGCAAAATTAACAAACGAAAATCCATTCCAGTTACTTAGGGGTGAAATGGTTAATACTATCCAATCTACTGCACTTTGCACTCAAAGTGTAGCCAACGAATTGCATTTACATTTATATAAATACATTAGCCAAATGTGATTTTGTCGATTGGTTTTAACACTTACACCGCTATCTTATTTTTTTGTCGTCTGCTTTTTATTTTATATTTTACATTTTTATCATAATTTACAGCATGCAACACTTTAGAATCATTTCCAATTCTGAAGTGCTGTCAAACCATATTTTTATTGAGAAATAAGGCAATATATAAAGCAACAGCAGACGACAATTATTGTGTGTAGCGGCTAAGGGTTAAAGGCCTTGTTTTATTTATATCATTAACCTGCACAACCTTGTAAATAACATCATGTTCTTGACCGGCAATATTGATGGTCCATAAAACAATAGTTAACTTAATTTTCAAGATTGTTTTAATGTAATACATGCATATTAAATACAGGATGGCCACAGCCTGCATGTCAAGGCTGACGAGGTATTTGATGGTCTCAGAGTGTATTTGTTTGAAGTTTGAAGTAAATCTGACTAAAGGTTGTGGAAATAAAAGGTATGTACATGTAAAAACTTTAACGTGACTTTCAAAGTCATTTGACCGTGACCGTGGACATGTGGGTCGCATGTGCGGTCAATAGAAAGAAAAATGGATGATAATAAAGAAGAGTACAAATGTAATTGAAGTTTGAAGTTAATCAGGGTGGTAAGGGTTGTGGAGATTAAGGTATGTAAAAACCTTACATATATTTTGCAAAAGATTTAACGCGAATTCCAAAGTCATTTGACTTTGAACACGGTTATAGGGGCTGCATGGGTGGTCTATAGAGTGAACATATGGATGATGATACGGTGAAGTTTCAAGTCAATCAAACTTATGGCTGTGCATTACGCAATTGCCGGGCGCACATATACATGCCAATAGTGACGACTATATCGCGCTCACCACCGCCAGTGGGTACGAAAAAAACTTACCAGAATAAAACAAGTTGACATTGCTATTATACAGGTAGGATCCATCCTTGGAGTTTTTCTCCCGGAAGAAGTAATCACGACCGAAGGCATAGCCGATGAGGACGTTTCCAAACGTATAGTTCATGTCGACTGCATCATAGAAGTAGTAGACAAACGCTTTCACTCCGTCAGAACTTAACACAAGCTGGAAGGTGGCCGTCTGAAATACAATATTAAGGACATTAGATGTGACGTATATATATAATTAGCACCTTATGCAACATGATATGGGATGTGTGACTCCAGATCAAAAGGCACAAGCCTTTAGCCTGTACAAGGATAAATATTGCTTTTTAAAAGCATGATGGGTGTTTTATTGATTGAATGGTGAACTGTGCAGATCCTGATCAGACTGTGCCGATGCACAGGCTGATCTAGATCTACACTGGTCGCCATTCCGATAAGACCCATTTCTCCAGTGATAGCCACATATATCAAAAAGAAACTGTGGCCCATTTTTAGCTTTACATTGCCCCTTTTTAATCATGGGGGAAAGACTACCTCTAGAAATAAATGTTACCTGATAAATACAATATGGTACCTTGCTAGTGACTTTTGATATCAAGTTTATCCAGGTGCAGCTCAGAGATACCAGAACACACTAGCCTAGACTTATACTTGCTAGTGACTTTTGACATCAAGTTTATCCAGGTTCAGCTCAGAGATACCAGAACACACTAGCCTAGACTTATACTTGCTAGTGACTTTTGATATCAAGTTTATCCAGGTTCAGCTCAGAGATACCAGAACACACTAGCCTAGACTTATCTTTATATGGATTAGACACACTAGATCGTAAACAAGTCTACGTACATCTGTTGTTCCATACTGGGGTGCCTTAACCCACGTTGCCTTGAACACGATAATAGACTTGTAGTCCGCAATATTTTCGTTTGCAGCGACGTAGCTGTCCATTCTGGCAGCCAGTGTGTCATTCGGTGTCTTTGTCGTATCGATAACTTTGTAGTAAACAGCGCCGGAAATGGTCATGTCTATATCAGTGTGATATACGGCCAGTAAGTTACGTTGTTTAAACTCATCTCCCTCTTGTCCGGCGTCTGGTACCGTGTAACTTTCGTACTTCTTGTTGAAGCTAATGATGCCGTTCGCACATACCTGCAATAGAAAATTAAAAATAACTATTTAACCCTTTCAACACTACCGCCCTCTATAGCGGTCTTTGTGTAGATCCACAGAGCTGCAGATAAGCTGCGTATTTGCTTAAATACCCAATTCAAATTGCCAAAAGAAAACAATTGAAATCAGAAGTAGCGAGTATCAAAAACCAATAACAATTTTGTACCCGCCCCCACCAGGAGTGTAAACACAGTATTGGGTGCCGTGTTGGACTTAAATAGCATTTTGTGATGCCATCCATTAAAATAGGCGACATCACCCAATTGAATAGGTGATATCACCTATATGAATCTGGATGAGTGATATCACATATTCGAATATATGATATCACCTGTTCGAATGCATGATATATATGGGGCACCATTTTGAACTTTAATGGGACTTTGTGATATCACCCATGCAAATATGTGTTTATCACTCATTCAAATTGGTGATATCATATATTTTTATGGCTGATAACACTTATTCAGATCTAAATGCATATCACCTATTCAAAAGTGTGATGTCACATATTTGAATGGGTGATATCATGCATTCAAATGTGTGATATCATCAATTCAATCACCTACATTTGTATTTGAATCTAAATGGGCGAAGTCACCTATTCAAATGTGTGATATCACCCATTAAACTAGGTGATATCATCGATTCTAATAGGTGATATCACACTTTTGTGTTGAATCAATGATATCATCCAGTGGAATGAGTGATATCACCCTTTCGAATGGGTGATATCACTGATATGGTGATATCGTGTTGAATCAGTGCTATAACCTATTTAAAAGGATGTTATCACCCATTCAAATAGGTGATATCACAAAGTGTTATTAAAGTCCAAAGCGCCCCATAGATATAAACCATTCAGATAAATGATATCACCTATCTGAATTGGTGATATCACACAGCTGAATGGGTGATATCATCCATTTGTTTTGCATCAGCGATATCAGCCGTTCGAAAAGGTGATATCACTCATTCAAATAGGTTTTCTTTGTTTGTTGGTGTTAAACGGCCTATCAACAGCTAGGGTCATTTAAAGCCAGTATTAAAATACGTGATATCACTAATTTGAACCTATTGAATTGGTAGTCGAGAGCATCACCGACGCAATCAAATTGGGTCGTGACGGCTGCTATTATTGCATGGGTATTTATCAGGTAACCTGTCCTGTATTGACCGAATACGTACTGACTGATAACATATTGTTGTATCAGGCATTGACCTGATATCAACATCCGGGTTACAACAAAGTTACCGACGTCGTTACCGAATGACGTCAGTGTAAGGACGCAACATAAACAAGTCCGCGTTCTGTCCATAGATAACGACGTCATCTGTGGTAATTTTCGAGCATAAAACGTTACCTGATAAATAGAATACCAGACTAGTGTGTTTTGATATCAAGTTTATCAGGCTCGGCTCGGAAACGGTAGGAATTCCTCAGCAAGCCTCGGAATTCCTACGCGTTTCCTAGCCTTGCCTGATAAACTTGATATCAAAATACACTAGCCTGGTATTCTATATCTTCACGTGATTGGTTGACCTGATCTTACACGTCATCTACTCCAGTCGCTGTATCTCGTACGTACATATAGAGAATACCAGGCTAGTGTCGTTTGATATAAAGTTTATCAGGCACTGACGTCATTCGGTAACGTCACCTGACGTCATCCGACCAATGGAACGTCAGTTTTCAGTTCGTTGTAACCCGGATGTTTATATCAGGTCAATGCCTGATACAACAATATTATATCAGTCAGTACGCCTGATACAACAATATTATATCAGTCAGTACGTATTCGGTCAGTACAGGGCAGGTTACCTTCTAAATAGAACATGTCAAATTGCTGTAGCCTATTTCACCAACATTGCAAAGTATGCTTATCTAGCAGGGAGAAATTTTAAATTTTACGATAAATGTATTAATTTGTATTATACTGAATTTATTACATTATCACAGCCATTTTGGTTGTGATAATGTAATGCATTCAGTATAATAATTCTGCATACTTTTAATCATCAAATATATGCAGTCGTTACTTCTATATGACATAATGCATTTTGGGAAAAATATATGATTACTCCCTCAAAGTATACTTTGCTAGAAAAGTATACTTTGCAATGTTGGTGAAATAGGCTACATGCCAAACATGTATATCATCACGGTGACATGCGTATCATCACGGTGACATGCGTATCATCACGGTGACATGATTTTCGTCAACTGCCCCGTCATTGTATCTTGTACTTACATAGCACATGTCAAATTGCTGGCCAAACATGGGTATCTTCATGTCAACAGTGACCTGATCTTTACACTCGTCAACTGGCCAAACATGGGTATCTTCATGTCAAACGTGACCTGATCTTTACACTCGCCATCTGCCCCCGTCAGTGTATCTTGTATTTACATAGCATATGTCAAATTGCTGGCCAAACATGGGTATCTTCATGTCAAACGTGACCTGATCTTTACACTCGTAATCTGCCCCCGTCATTGTATCTTGTACTTACATAGCACATGTCAAATTGCTGTCCAAAAATAGGTATCTTCATGTCAAACGTGACTTGATCTTTGCACTCGTCATTTTCCCCCATCATTGTATTTTGTACTTACATAGCACATGTCAAATTGCTGGCCAAACCTGGGTATCTTCATGTCAAACGTGACCTGATCTACACACTCGTCATCCGCCCCCGTCATTGTACTTACATAGCACATGTCAAATTGTTGGCCAAACATGGATATATTCATGTCAACAGTGACATGATCTTTACACTCGTCAACTGGCCAAAGATGGGTATCTTCATGTCAAACGTGACCTGATCTTTACACTCGTCATCTGCCCCCGTCATTGTATCTTGTACTTACATAGCACATGTCAAATGTCTGGCCATACACGGGTATCTTCATGTGAAACGTGACATGATCTACACACTCGTCATCTGTCCCGTCATTGTACTTACATAGCACATGTCAAATTGCTGGCCAAACATGGGTATCTTCATGTCAAACGTGACCTGATCTTTACACTCGTCATCATGCCCCCGTCATTGTATCTTGTACTTACATAGCACATGTCAAATTGCTGGCCAAACATGGGTATCTTCATGTCAAACGTGACCTGATCTTTACACTCGTCATCTGCCCCCGTCATTGTATCTTGTACTTACATAGCACATGTCAAATTGCTGGCCAAACATGGGTATCTTCATGTCAAACGTGACCTGATATTTACACTCGTCATCTGCCCCCGTCATTGTATCTTGCACTTACATAGCACATGTCAAATTGCTGGCCAAACATGGGTATCTTCATGTCAAACGTGTCCTGATATTTACACTCGTCATCTGCCCCCGTCATTGTATCTTGTACTTACATAGCACATGTCAAATTGCTGGCCAAACATGGGTATGCTTCATGTCAAACGTGACCTGATCTATACACTCGTCATCTACCCCGTCATTGTATCTTGTACTTACATAGCACATGTCAAATTGCTGGCCAAACATGGGTATGTTCATGTCAACAGTGACCTGATCTTTACACTCGTCATCTGCCCCCGTCATTGTATCTTGTACTTACATAGCACATGTCAAATTGCTGGCCAAACATGGGTATCTTCATGTCAAACGTGACCTGATCTTTACACTCGTCATCTGTCCCCACCATTGTCTTCTCCTCGGCGCTCGGGGCCGAAAACAGACCTGCAGATTAAAACCACCATGTGTTTAACCGTTATAATGCTGTTAACGCTAAATGTCGTCTACTGGTATGTTATATTTCTTCTCTCTCTTAATACAATTATATTGGTTTGACAGCATTTTAGAATCACAAATCACTTTGGCGCCCCGGGTAACTGCTGTAAAAGCAATGTTGCCCTATGGAAAAATGTTGCAAAATGGACATTGGTTTATAACAAATAAAAAATAAATATGTTGACCAATATTCAAGAAATGTTTTGATGTAAATGGAAATATAATACAGTTTCCAGTTATGTGTGTTTGTATTTTAATAATGTCAACCTGACAGTGAAATGTCACTATTTGAAATTTACCCGAATTGGAAAAAATCAACAATTTCAATAGAAGCCAATACTGACATTACTAAAATTGACATTTTCAAATGTCTTTGATTTAATTTACAAGTGTCATCTTGTAAGTTTAGCAGTGTCCAAAACGATACCACTTTCAGCAGAATTAATTTGTACATGATCTCCAAGTACAAGTATGTGGTGTTTGTCTTGAATTGCAAAGTTATACTTTGGAAGTCTAAGGGAAGAAGAAATGTTATGTCATATTTATGGCACGTGGAGTGTATATATCAGACTGGTCTGGGAGTTACTTGGCATCGAAGACAGCGTGACACATCACATCTACATCTACATACCCATTGTGACACATTTCGGAGCCTGGTGAGACCATGTACCATCTGAGCCACAGGTTCGAATCGACTTCCCGGCAAGATGGTAGTTTGTGTTGCAGGTGTACTCCACTTTGCAGCCTTCGAATGTACATTGTCCCGTGGTGCACGGGGGATTGCTCTCCGGACACTGGGATATGTAGGCGATTGTTGCCGATGTAGGCGCGGTTAGTGTTCCACAATCTGAAATACAAACAAATATAGCGACATTGTATCTCACTGCATACTGCCTTACTGTAGCCGATTTCATCAAAATTGCAAATCAGACTTATCAGCAAAGTGTACTTTGAGGGACTAATATTTTTTTCCGAAATGCATTATTTAACTTAAAGCTAACGACTGCACATATATAATGATTAAAAGTATGTAGAATTATTATACTTAATTTATTACATTATCACAGTCAAAATGGCTGCGATAATGTAATAAATTCAGTATAATAAAAATTAATAAATGTATACTTAAATTGAAAATTTCTCCCTCCATGTGCACTTTGATCGATAAGTACATGTATGCTTTGCAATTTTGGTGAAATCGGCTACCGGTGTAATCCGGTATAATGATTTATATGTCCGACTCGGTAGCTGGGTTGGCAGTGACTACAAGATGTGTGTCATGATTGATAGTCAACTGTTTTATCCTTACGAATTATAGTTACTGTATTACACGGTATTATTCTTACAGATGCACCAGTTCAAACTGAACGGTCACTAAACGTCCGCTGTATAGAATAGCGCTTTATCCTAACCTGGCACGTACCTGGTGCGTAGCAACCGAGTTTGTAATGGTGCGACATAAGTATGTGTATGCAACCTACGTATACATGCGAAAGTAAAGTAATGATTTGTATGCCCTAACTCAATACCTGTAGCCTATTTCACCAATATTGCAAGTATACTTATCTAGCAAAGTATACTTTGAGGGAGAAATCTTCAATTTAAGGATAAATATTATACTTAATTTATTACATTATCACAGCCATTTTGGCTGTGATAATGTAATAAATTAAGTATAATCATTCTGCATACTTTTAATCATCAAATATATGCAGTGGTTAGTTGGGGAAAGAAATGATTACTCCCTCAAAGTATACTTTGCTAGACAAGTATACTTTGCAATTTTGATGAAATAGGCTAATGATTGTGAAGGACGTATATATCGTGACCACCGTTCGTCCGTTCGTCCGTCCCCATCCCGCCAGCCCGCCCGTCCGTCCGGGCTGACGAATGGGTAATTATGTGGCTAAGATAACGATGGTAACTGTACATTCAATTCATTCCGTTCTGTTGTGTGGCTATTTTAAGTAAAATAATAGCCACGTCCGTCCGTCCGTCTCCATCCGTTACATGTTGCATGCTTAATATTAGGGCAAATGTCTTATAAAATATTTCCTTCCACATAATGTCTTCCACGTACATTCATCTAGTGGGTCATTTGCCATGATGTAAAATATCCACTAGCATCCACTAGCATTCCGTGTCCTTGTTTACATTGAGGTAAATGTCTTAGCATTTCTGCATATCGTCTTAATAAAGGTATTTCAAACATTCATTTATCCGGTGGTCCTATTGTATAGCATACTCCTACACGTCCAACTATCGACATAAGAAGAAAATGCTCTTATTAAACTTATTAAGTGTAAATTCATGAACCGATATAAAACGGGCACACGTCCCCAATCAGCTTTCATAATACTTCGCCAGTACATAGTGTAAAATAGCACACAGAGTGTGTTTGTTCTTTTCACAGAACCACTCTCAAAACCTATCCGCACGCGGACGCATATCAGGGAAAGAACTTTGTATGGCCTTATTTATGACTAAATGTCTGTCTCTATCATGTCATATAATAATATTATTGTAATGCTTGATTTAATATTTGTGAACATATTCGAAACACTCACGCAATATTAACATAGTATTGACCTTTCTGACATTAACAATGTCTCCGAAACTCTTACTATATCGTTCTGTCACATCAAACTGTTTGTAAGTGTTTCTCCATCATCCCATAACTTCAATTTCTCCCGTCAACACAGTGCGTACGTGCCATGAAACACGGTGCCGTGAAACATTTTTGATATCCTGTCAATACGACCTAATCACTGCCTATGCATATGTGCGGTTGTTATACTAGTCGATCCTCCGATTTTGACGATGCGGCTGGGGTTATTTTTTTTTGCATTTTAAAGCTATATGTAGGTGTTGACTGGATAAATAGAATAGTAGGTTAGTGCCGTGAATGGGAAAAATATCTGGCGCGGCACGGAAACGGGATGTGCTCGGCAGAGCCTCGCCCATCCCGTTTCCTAAGCCTTGCCAGATAGTTTTCCCATTCACGGCATCAACCTACTATTCTCAATAGTGCTGGATTGATTGCTTTCCTATTCGGAGTCTTGATATACGTGGGTATCTGTGAAGTGATCATGCAACAATTCACGTAACCTTGACATTTGTGACCTTCATAAGGTCACCGAGACACATACTAGCCATTTTTGCGTAAAAAACTTTGTAAGAGCTTCTTCATTATGCTATGACTTCCCCATAACGTCAATTATGCCATTTATATGAACATTTCATACATGTTGACATAAATGTAAATGGCACATACACGATATCGTATTAACATGACCTTGACCCCTTTGACGATCACATAATCGCTAAAATACATATTTTTACTATTACTTTAGCTGGACAAGGCCTTACATGACCTTACATGTTGATATGCCGATATGCCCAAGTATACAACCGTCAATGAAACGTTCATAGCAGGAGCGTCGGAACGGGATAACGGACAAAATCCCCCCCCCATGTTTTTT
>JAQRGA010001156.1:0-14572 GCA_029237695.1 Conchocele bisecta
ATGAGACTTCAAGCGAGTGGCACAGTATAACATGACATAGACAGGCTACATATTGTCCAATACATGTATTGCAATCAGACGCATGTTGCCGTGAAATCCTTCAAACCCATGTATGTACATACCTTGTATCTGTGCTATCGTCGTATTGGCCAAGGAGTGCACGTCAAGTGACATCCTCGTCACATGGGCCTCAGTCTTCGTTATGAGTTCGTCAATCCGCGAGTCGGCCGCCGACTGTTGTCCCTCCAGGCTGCCGCGCATTTCCTGAAAGTACGCACCTCCTCCAGCATTACATCTTTGTCGCGACTGAGATCGGCTTGATCCTGCCGAAGTTTCAATTCCATATTCTCAAACTGTCCCTTTATTGCCTCAATCGTCACTTCAAATCTAATGACCTTTTCCAGGATTTTCTCCTCGAAACTAAATTTCGAGCACCGCGGTTCTTGGAAAAATGTATTCCCGCCGGGCGCGGCCATCACGTGACTCGCGACACACGCCAGTATTCCCGGAAGTGCGAAATACATGATTGACAACTCCTAAATGTAGCGATTATACTGAGGAGAAATATCTAATTTCACAGGTTGAATGTTGACTATGATGAATGGTAGACTAATTGTGCGCGCAGTTGCAGATCGTTCAAGTATTTATAGGAGGTCTGAACGCGAGGAAACTTGCACAGGATACCACATATGTGACTGTGACTCTGTACATGGGGCTTATAGGATTTTTACCAGTGTAGATTCAGATCAAGTAGCACACTACTGTAATCTGATAATGATTTGTATTGCTTGTTAGAAGCATGACAAGTATTTCATTGATGGAATGACGACCAGTGCATATCTTGATCAGACTGTGCGGGTGCACAGGCTGATCCGGATTGGCGCTGATCGCAAATATCATAAGCTCCACATCTCCAGTCACAGTCACAGTCACAGTCACATATCTTGTGTAGACACAATCAGTGGACTCTTATCGTGCTTATTTTTCACGCAAACCGAGGTGTACTCTTTAAACATGTATTAATATCTACAAGCAGAAACGACGCGTTTATCGAATATTATTATGATGTCTCGTTTGTATACATGCCTAATGATTTTGTAGTATGAAAAGATTTACAATGTGGTTCAAAATATATGTTCCCAATTACGAACGGCGTAACGTCATGTGTGTTAGATGTTATATTCTTACAATGGATTTCCTTTAATATCTTTCTCACACAATGATGAATATTTCAGATGAACATAGCGTAGCAAACGCAGAGCAGGTTGCCCTGTGTACTTTTATTTTTATTTAATTCTGTCTTTTTGACGAGGAATCGGTTACTGTACATGTAAATATAATTCTAGAGCGCATGAAGGTTATTATGTTATTTGTGGCGTGAGACTTAGTACTGGGTTAATAATGGTGTGTGACTTTGGCAGTACTAGGTTAGTTGTGGCGTGTGACCCTGGCAACACTAGGATAGTTGTGGTGTCTGACCCTGGCAACACTATGATAGTTGTGGCGTGTGAATCCCAATGAAATTTGTGTCCATAATTACAGTGGAACCTCTATAAATCGGACACTCGGGACAATATGGATGCTTAACTTAGATGTGTTTCGCTGTTATGTATTTCTGATTACGGTGACTTTTCCTGATAGGTTAGTTGTGGCGTGTGAATTTAGCAATACTCGGTTAGTTATGGCGTGTGACTTTGGCAGTACTACGTTAGTTGTGGCGTGTGACTTTGGCAGTACTAGGTTAGTTGTGGCGTGTGACGTGGCAGTACTAGGTTAGTTGTGGCTTGTGACTTCAGCAGCACTAGGTTAGTTGTGGCGTGTGACTTCAGCAGTACTAGGTTAGTTGTGGCGTGTGACTTCAGCAGCACTAGGTTAGTTGTGGCGTGTGACTTCAGCAGTACTAGGTTAGTTGTGGTGTGTGATGTTGGCAGTACTAGGTTAGTTGTGGCGTGTGACTTCAGCAGTACTAGGTTAGTTGTGGCGTGTGACTTCAGCAGCACTAGGTAGTTGTGGCGTGTGACTTCAGCAGTACTATGAGAGTTGTGGCGTGTGATGTTGGCAGTACTAGGTTAGTTGTGGCGTGTGACTTGAGCAGCACTAGGTTAGTTGTGGCGTGTGACTTCAGCAGTACTATGTTAGTTGCGGCGTGTGATGTTGGCAGTACTAGGCTAGTCGTGGCGTATGACTTCAGCAGTACTAGGTTAGTTGTGGCGTGTGACTTCAGCAGTACTAGGTTAGTTGTGGTGTGTGACTTCAGCAGTACTAGGTTAGTTGTGGTGTGTGACTTCAGCAGTACTAGGTAAGTTGTGGCGTGTGCCTTCAGCTGTACTAGGTTAGTTGTGGTGTGTGACTTCAGCAGTACTAGGTTAGTTGTGGCGTGTCATGTTGGCAGTACTAGGTTAGTTGTGGCGTGTGATTTCGGCAGTACTAGGTTAATTGTGGCGTGTGACTTTGTCAGTACTAGGTTAGTTGAGGTATGTGATGTTGGCAGTACTAGGTTAGTTGTGATGTGTGACTTTGGCAGTACTAGGTTAGTTGTGGTGTGTGACTTCGGCAGTACTAGGTTAGTTGTGGCGTGTGACTTCC
This sequence comes from Conchocele bisecta, assembly GCA_029237695.1. Lineage (NCBI taxonomy): Eukaryota > Metazoa > Mollusca > Bivalvia > Lucinida > Thyasiridae > Conchocele > Conchocele bisecta. The sequence continues at coordinate 2,587 of JAQRGA010001156.1, forward strand.
GCAGTACTAGGTTAGTTGTGGCGTGTGACTTCAACAGTACTAGTTAGTTGTGGTGTGTGACTTCAGCTTTACTATCCGTACTAGGTTAGTTGTGGCGTGTGATGTTGCCAGTACTAGGTTAGTTGTTGTGTGTGTATTCACCAGTACTAGGTTAGTTGTGGCGTGTGACTTCAGCAGAACTAGGTTAGTTGTGGCGTGTGATGTTGGCAGTACTAGGTTAGTTATGGTGTGTGACTTCGGCAGTACTAGGTTAGTTGTGGCGTGTGACTTTGTCAGTACTAGGTTAGTTGAGGTGTGTGATGTTGGCAGTACTAGGTTAGTTGTGATGTGTGACTTTGGCAGTTTTAGATTAGTTGTGGTGTGTGACTTTGGCAGCACTAGGTTAGTTGTGGTGTGTGACTTCGGCAGTACTAGGTTAGTTTTTGCGTGTGACTTCCGCTTTACTAGGTTAGTTGTGGCGTGTGATTTTGGCAGTACTATGTTAGTTGCGTGTGACTTCGGCAGTACTAGATTAATTGTGGTTTGTGACTTCGGAAGTACTAGGTTAGTTGTGGCGTGTGACTTCCGCAGTACTAGGTTAGTTGTGGCGTGTGATTTTGGCAGTACTAGGTTAGTTGTGGTGCCTGACTTCGGCAGTACCTGGTTAGTTGTGGTTTGTGACGTCTGCAGTACTAGGTTAGTTGTTAGTTGTGGTGTGTGAATTCAGCAGTACTAGGTTAGTTCTGGTGTGTGACTTCAGCAGTACTAGTTAGTTGTGGTGTGTGACTTCAGCATTACTATCCGTACTAGGTTAGTTGTGGCGTGTGATGTTGCCAGTACTAGGTTTGTTGTGGTGTGTGTCTTCACCAGTACTAGGTTAGTTGTGGCGTGCGACTTCAGCAGTACTAGGTTAGTTGTGGTGTGTGACTTCAGCAGTACTAGTTAGTTATGGTGAGTGACTTCAGCAGTACTAGGTTAGTTGTGATGTGTGACTTTGGCAGTTCTAGATTAGTTGTGGTGTGTGACTTTGGCAGCACTAGGTTAGTTGTGGTGTGTGACTTCGGCAGTACTAGGTTAGTTGTGGCGTGTGACTTCAGCAGTACTAGGTAAGCTATGGTGAGTGACTTCAGCAGTACTAGGTTAGTTGTGGTGTGTGACTTCAGCAGTACTAGGTAAGTTGTGGTGTGTGACTTCGGCAGTACTAGGTTAGTTGTGGCGTGTGACTTTATCAGTACTAGTTTAGTTGAGGTGTGTGATGTTGGCAGTACTAGGTTAGTTGTGATGTGTGACTTTGGCAGTTCTAGATTAGTTGTGGTGTGTGACTTTGGCAGCACTAGGTTAGTTGTGGTGTGTGAGTTCGGCAGTACTAGGCTAGTTTTGGCGTGTGACTTCCGCAGTACTAGGTTAGTTGTGGCGTGTGATTTTGGCAGTACTATGTTAGTTGTCGTGTGTGACTTCGGCAGTACTAGATTAGTTGTGGTTTGTGACTTCCGCAGTACTAGGTTAGTTGTGGCGTGTGATTTTGGCAGTACTAGGTTAGTTGTGGTGTGTGACTTCGGCAGTACTTGGTTAGTTGTGGTTTGTGACTTCTGCTGTACTAGGTTAGTTGTTAGTTGTGGCGTGTGACTTCAGCAGTACTAGGTTAGTTCTGGTGTGTGACTTCAGCAGTACTAGGTTAGTTGTGGCGTGTGACTTCGGCAGTACTAGGTTAGTTGTGGTGTGTGACTTCAGCAGTACTAATTAGTTGTGGTGTGTGACTTCAGCAGTACTAGGTTAGTTGTGGCGTGTGACGTTGACAGTACTAGGTTAGTTTTGGCGTGTGACGTTGACAGTACTAGGTTAGATGCGTGTGACGTTGACATTACTAGGTTAGTTGTGGCGTGTGACGTTGACAATGGAGTATGAGGAACGCAGTGAGTGCACCCATCATTTATGGCTGTGAATGGAGAACCGGGGCTTATGGAATTTATGACCAATGTAGCTCCTGATCAAATAGCTCACTCATGCAGCCTGGTCTGTATTTCTTGTTTGAATGATGGGTGTTTCATTGACGGACTGATGAACAGTGTAGATTCTGATCAGACTATGTGGATGCACTGGCAGATCTGTATATACACTGGTCGCAAAAGGCATAAGCCATATGTCTCCAGTGGCAGCCACATTTAGATGTACAGCGAAGATTTGTTGAATGTTCCCAAACGGACAACACGAAAACGAATGGAAAACGATCGGTTTGTTCAACGACATGTCTTCAACACTGCCGCCCATGATTTGTTCCTGGTTCCACAAATGAACGCTTGCATATAAACGATGTCAAACTGATGCTTTGAAAACAATGACATGCGTTCAAATAGCCGGGTATTTAAACGAAACTATCGTTTTCACATGCATGTACAATACAAACAAACGATAACCGTTTCTATACATATCGTTATACAAAACGATAGTGTTCACTTCGTTTTCCATTCTTTTTCGCGTTTTGTTGTCTAGGAACCTTCAACAAATCTCCGCTGTAGGTATGTGACATTCATTCGCTACACACATGTTTCCCAACATCATACCACAATATACGATCAAGAGATCTATGATACAGTAAATCAACTATAAACCGGACACCCTGGGAGGTGCAGCTTAGAGAGGTTTCACTGTAAATAATTTATTTAATCAATCTGTGCCATAGTTTTGTGCTACTGGCGATCACAAACAAACGTTATCACCTGAGATAAATGACCAAGAAACTCATCAAAAATAAGATTGCTGATGTTTTCTTGGTGTCTGGTCTAGAGAGGTTCAATTGTAATTGCAAACATAATCACTTACTGATGCAAAGCAAGCGCAACTCATGGTATTACAGTAGCCGACTTCACGAAAATTGCTATGCATACTTATCTAGCTAAACATTATTTGAGGGAATAATCATTTATTTCTCCCGAAATGCATTAGTTCATATATATCCAACGACTGCATATATTTGATGAGTAAAAGTATTCAGAATTTTTATACTGAATGTATTACATTATCAGAGCCACAATGGCTGTGATAATTTAGTACATTCAATATAATAAAAATTATAAAATTTATCCTGTAATTGAAAATTTCTCCCTCAAAGTGTACTTAGCAAGATAAGTATACTTTGCAATTTTGGTGAAATCGGCTACTGGGCTAGAACCACGATTTCAAAAACCAAAATAACAACAACAACACACACATCGACATGTAGATACATGTATGTACATTACTACTGAAAACAAGTCTCCAAGTAATATACTTTATGTTTACAACCACCCGAATCTAAAGAGGAATACCACGAATAAAAATCATTTTCTTGAAGTAGTTATGTTTTCCCGGCAACTGGGAAAGACGTGTGGTAGACTAAGACATTGCAACATTCCGGTGCCAGTACGTTCTCATTATGTTTGATAGAATACACGCCAGGGAATGCATCATCGTTAGTTTCTGGATACTGTACTCGTCATACTTGCCAACTGCCCATATGTTTTACATCAACATATCCTGTTGCAATGCAAGAAATATGTCAGCTTGGCATTAATGAGGCTTCCCAATTATCTGCAGAGAAATAACCACGTAGGTCACGTATCCCGAACAACCTAGAAAGTTCTCGTTTGATGCAAATCGTGAGACTTGACACTATACTTTAGACACGCATTTGTACCTCCGGACATCTGCGAAATTTCATGAAATACGTTTACAAAATTTACAATATTTTCCGTAAATTACGTCACAAGTTAACACAATTTTCAGAGTACATGCGGAATCTGAAACTTTTGTCAACTTTTGACTTTATTTATGGAAATTATTGTCTAAACGTATTTAATGAAATTACACAGATGTCCGAAGGTACAAAATCTCATTGCCTGTCTCAATTATGGAAACGGTTGACCATGTACATGTACAGAATCTATTCTTCCATGCAACATTAAAGGTAAATGCCCACTCAGTAGGCACAAAATGTTCTTTATAGGCATAAATAAGTGTATAATTGTTTCACTATTCCACCAGTTCTAAATATTACAAGTGGTCGCTATACATATATAATCATTTAGTGATATTTATTTTACTGATAGTGACGCGCGTTGGTATCAAACTATTTTCATATGCTAATGAGGCATGCTATTTTTTAATTATTTATACTATTTAAATCACAGGCGATTGAACTCCCCACCCACATAGCGCCTTAGATAAATCAATCTGATCCGACTATACTAGTACGTATATAGACTATATACATTTATAATAGTATAGGTGGGTAGGGTGGGGCTCTGAATGTGGAGAGGGAACTTCAATTGCCTGTGGTTAAATGCGTCACCTGAAAAATATATATATATTCGACAGATTAGAAATTATGATAATTGCACATTAAAAAATAAATACAGAGTATATATAGTAATATTCGTTAACATTTTAAGGAAATACGGTTATCGCCCCTGATATCAGTGTGGAAAGTTACGTCTGATATAAAATGTCTAATAATGTCAATCAATATTGGTGAGTGCATGTTTATTTTGCGTGAAAATGTCTGAGATGATGTCTCTGATATAAAGAACATTTTGTGCCTACCGAGTGGGCATATACCTTTAACATTTCAGAAATGGCGGAAAATTTAATTTATGCGAATTTGAAAGTTTGTGAACAAGATGAACTCGTTAAAGTCAAATAGTATTAATGGAAATGATTCTGAAGTGCTGTCAAAGCATGTTGTAAATTATTATAAAGTGCTGTCAAAGCATATTTTTGGTGATAAAAATGGAAAATACAGCAGACGACAAAAAATAAGATGTCGGTGTAAGGGTTAAATACACGTGATTTAGAAATAAATGGGGACAGTGGGAGTGGTGATCCGACTGTCTGTTTCACGAAACCTGCCCAAATTTTACGGCTATATAAATACTTATATTTCGTGAAATTTTGTCCAATATTGATTTTATTGCGAAAAAAAACTATTTTTCTAATTTCAGAAGTAGTGGAACGATTTTCAAAATGTAACTTTTGTTTTCTTAGTTAGATTATTTCTAAGCTATCTCGCTAGGTTTTAGAATCAATTTCCCAAATTTTTCGTTTTTCGACTCCTCCTCTCCACCTCTTTTTTTTTCCCATGTTAAATTCCCATAGAGAATTCATTTTTCGCAATAAAATCAATATTTGACAAATTTCACGCAATAAAAAGAAGGCGCGTTCCTAAAGTTCGGATAAAATTTGATATTATCGAAAATATTATTGTTTTTGCATTGTTATATGGCCGTAGAATTTGGGCAGGTTTCGTGAAATAGACAGTAGTGAATGTAGTCGTCTGTGACAGCGGGTTGGTCTTCTAGTCTTTATGTAATGAAACCGATCGCGTGGGCCGCGTAATCATAAAAACGACGATTAAATGATGAAAATGTGATTATCATACAGTTTAATATATATTTATATGTAGTAAAACTATAATTTAATATATCACAATATTCCGTGTCCGATATATTCTGATGAAATAGTAAGCACAATAGGAAATCAGCTCCAATAGTTCCAGCTAACTACACAAACGGCCCCTTTTCGGGTGTTTAAAATACTGTATCCCTCATCCTGTAAACTACTGTATATGCGAAGCAACAATGTTCGAAAATACGAGAACCTAGCCCGAGCAGTCTCATTTCCGGATGCGTTTCGGACTGACCTAGTTACAGCCCGCGGCTGGATGTTAGGCAGGGCCGGTTATATCTGACTTGTTGGATGTCATATATCATCCAAACCGGCAGTTATTGTTAAAAAGGAGGATTGACCTACTTACAATACAGCCACAGGCCGGAATTGGATTGGCCAATCCAGTGTTCTGTAACATATAGAGTTTATGAATGGCTCGGTCAGCGTGTTATACATACTTTAAACATCAATGCTGTGTCGCGTAAAATGTATTACAGGGAACACAGGGCGGCATTTGGTTTACCATAGTTTACTCATGTATCGGGATTAATTAAAAATATATATTTTTTCATTATAAAGTGGTATCTCAGATAAGGTATGTACTAGGTGAACGCACAGACGAGCATTTATTTGTTTGTGCAAATAATATTAAGTAAACTTACTGTCTGTTTCACGAAACCTGCCCACATTTTACGGCCATATAAACAATGCATTCGATAATATTAAAATTCAGCAAAATTTAAGAACGTGCCTCAAATTTGGTCCAATATTGATTTTATTGCGAGAAAAACAATTTGCACATGTTAAATCCCCATAGACTATGGGGATTTAACGTGGGGAATTTTTTCTAATTCTCCACCTCGTTTTCACCCCATGTTAAATTCCCATAGAGAACTCAATTTTCGCAATAATATTTATTTTACTGATAGTGATGCGCGGTCGTATCAGGCTATTTTCATATGCAAATGAGGCATGATATATTTTGATTATTTATGCTAATTAAATCCGTCACCTGAAAAAATAATATTGTCGACAGATTATAAAGTACGATCATTGCACATCAAAAACTAAACACAGATAATCAATAGTAATGTCCGTTAACATTTTAAGGAGACACAGTTGTCGCCCCTGATATCAGTGTGAAACTTTTACGTCTGATATAAAATGTATAATAATGCCAATCAATGCGTGGGCTAATGGTGAATTAATTTTTATTTTTCTAGAAAATGTCTCAGATGATGTCTCAGATATAAAGAACAGTTTGTGCCTACTGAGTGGGCATGTACCTTTAATGTTATGGGTTTTATTGGTGTATGTTTATGATGATAATGTATGATCAAGTTCGCAAAGCACGGCCGCATACCTTGGCATAGTCATATGACTGATTTATAGCAGGAACATCTCTAAACCGGACACCCTGAGGACCTCGCAGGGTGTCCAGATTAAAGAGGTTTCACTGTGGTTGATCCTCTCCAAATGACTCGCGCATTAAAGGTACATTCCAACTCAGTAGACACATCATTTTCTTTATAGGAATTAAATAAGTGTATAATAGTGTCACTATTCCACCAATTCAATAATCACGAGTACCCGCTATACAGATATAATCATTGAGTAATATTAATTGTACTGATAGTGACGCGGCGGTATCAGGTTATTTTCATATGTAAATGAGGCATGATATGTTTTAATTATTTATACTAATTAAGTGCGTCACCTGAAAAAATAATGATTTCGACAGATTATACATGTAAAGTATGATCTTATCACATAAAAAAATAAATACAGATAATAAATAGTAATGTCCGTTAACATTTTAAGGAAACACGGTTATTGCCCCTGATATCAGTGTGGAAATTTACGGCTGATATAAAATTCATAATAATGCAAATCAATACGTGAGGTAATGGTGAATGAATGTTTATTTTGCCAGAAAATGTCTCAGATAATCTCTCTGATATAAAGAACAATTTGTGCCTACTGAGTGGGCATGTACCTTTAATGTAGTTGCAATAAGTACAGGTGCACCTATGCATTATACAGGTGCACCTACAAGTATAGGTGGACTTTCGACACACGTATCAAGATGTAGGTGCACTTACATTTTACAGGTGCAGCTGTATATTTATAGGTCCACCTGCATATTTTATATGTGCACCTGTAGTTTTAGTTTTTCACCCCGTTTGTACACCATAGCACAGGACGTTCTTGTAGTCACCAATGATCATGGGTTGTGACCTAGAGGTTAGAGCACTGGACATTTAAAGGTACATGTCCACTCAGTATGCACAATATGTTGTTTATATCAGAGACACCATCTGAGAAATGTTCTGGCAAAATAAAGATTATGTCGCCATTACCCCACGTATTGATTGGCAGTATTATACATTTTAAATCAGACGTACCTTGTCACACTGATATCAGGGCCGATAACCGTGTTTCCTTAAAATGCGAACGGACATTACTATTTATGCTCTGTTTTTATTTTTTCCTGAGCATTGATCTTACTTTATAATCTGTCGAAAATATTATGTTTTTCAGGTGACGCATTTAATTACTCATTTGCATATGAACAAAGTCTGATACCACCGCACGTCACTATCAGTAAAATATATATTACTAAATGATTATATCTATATAGCGGGTATTTGTAATTTTTAGAACTGGTGAAATAGTGTCACAATTGTGCACTTATTCACTTGCTATAAAGAACAGTGTGGGCCTACTGAGTGGGCATGTACCTTTAACATCAGAGGATGTGGGTTCAATCCCCACCATAATCTTGATAACATGCTTTCATGGCATGTCCATCCCGCTGGTCTTGCGGATGAGAGTGGAACCGAGGTGCCGTCTCTATATAACAAACATCACCTGTTGAAGGGACGTTAAACCCATTAACTGTCACATTATTGTGATAACCACCACGTCACATCGTTACTTCAGTGCCTCGTGTCTCCCGGAACCCATCGAAGGCGAACACGATTTCTGTTCTTACATACATTATGTGCAGGCAATTTGATCATATACTGTATTGTCGGAAACTACAACGTATTCTTACCTACTGTTCTTACTGTTCCTAGGCGTCTAGTCAAGCCCTTCGACTTCTTCACGACGCATTTTGAAACTAGTTTGTACACAACCCCCTGCGTTAATCATGCAACGTTATCAACGTTTCTGTGTATCCATTTGCCATGTCAACTCGCAATCAAGCAGTTTAGTGGCTGAACGTTTTTTAACCACAGCACACAGTTCACACGTATTGCCACGATAACCACATCCCAGAGTTCACACATATTGCCACGATAACCACATCCCAGAGTTCACACATATTGCCACGATAACGATAACCACATCCCAGAGTTCACACATATTGCCACGATAACCACATCCCAGAGTTCACACATATTGCCACGATAACCACATCCCAGAGTTCACACGTATTGCCACGATAACCACATCCAGAGTTCACACGTATTGCCACGATAACCACATCCAGAGTTCACACGTATTGCCAAGATAACCACATCCAGAGTTCGCACATAGTACCACGATGACTACGTATTTGCCTCTGATATGTTATCATCGGAAATGATTCTAATATGTTGCCAAAACATGTTTTTGATAAGAATTATTGAAGAAAATAAATAAACAGCATTAACCTCCCTTCAACAGCCACCTCTCTACAACAGCCAGTTTTGCGTGTTCCCATGGGTGGTTGTTGTAGAGAGGTTGCACTGTACTGTAATTACAAATTGAACCGGTGATGAATCTCCAGTATCATATTACTGGTAATACAGTCCGCGCAGGCGTAAAATGTTTCACGTCGAAAACTGCACCGCTTTCCTGACGAGTTGTCACTCTACCTAGATCTATCACATAAACGCATGTTTCGTCTCGTAACCGGCGCAAATTTAGCCGGTTTCTAGACGAAAATTTGTTCATGCAGTTCCTTCGGTATGTAGCTAAATTGAAATTCGTCAGGAATTAGGCGACTATTTCGACGTGAAACAGTTTACACCGGCACGGAGTGCACACCAGTGTTATCGATTGTCGGCAGTATTGATTTCAAAGCGATATTTCCTATAATTGACGTCAGAAGTAAACAACATATGAACTTGACATACGAAAATAGTGGCTAAAGTACTAAACGGGTGATACAGTAACAAGGCATGTAAAGGGAAATAATTTAGGTTCACTAAAAACAAAACTGTGATTGACTGGCCACATGTGGTAAAATGTTAGTTTCGATAATTATAGTAAAACTGTAATATTGTGAATTCATAGCATGATAATAGCATACAATAGCACGATATTTCTTACATATTTACGCCACTAACTGACCTGACATAAACCCCCCAACCCCCAACCCCGCCCCCTATGTTATCGGTTAAAGCACGGTGGCAGCGATTTTAGCAATTATTACAGTAAGTAAGTAATTATTGTATTATTGTGACATGTGTACATGCCCACTCAGTAAGAACAAACCTGTTCTCTATAGGAATTAAATAAGTGTATAATTGAGTCACTATTCCACCAGTTCTAAAATGTATGAGTGCCCGCTATACATATATAATCATTTAGTAATATTTATTTTACTGATAGTGACGCGCGGTGGTATCAGGCTATTTTCATATGCAAATGAAGCATGATAATTTTTAATTATGTATACTAATTAAATGCGTCGCCTGAAAAAATAATATTTTAGACAGATTATAAAGTATTTTTATTGCACATCAAAAACTAAATACAGGAAATAAATAATAATGTCAATTAACATTTGAAGGAAACACGATTATTGCCCCTGATATCAGTGTGAAAGTTTACGTCTTATATAAAATGTATAATAATGTCAATCAATACGTGAGGTAATGGTGACTGAATGTTTATTTGCGAGAAAATGTATCAGATGATGTCTCTGATATAGAGAACATTGTGTGTATACAGAGTGGGAATTTTTTTTCAGCGACGCGATATACATGTACGTCAGCTATTTTGTTTTAATCTATTATTATGAAAAAGAAAACTGTCTGATTTGAATCTACATTACATTGAATCAATTACCCGCCAGTTCCCCTCTTTAGCCCTTTGAACCCGAAAGCCCGCTATAGCGGTTTATGCAAACAGTGCAGATCCAGATGAGCCGGCTCGTAACGAGCCGTCTCATCAGGATTTTCACTTTTTGAAAGTAATTTTAATTTTTTTAGAACAAAACATAACTCCTTTTAATAAATGGACTAGTCTGAAAATCATTTTGTGATAATTGGATTGGCTGCTTAATTAACATATCAAAATACATTCCAGTTACTTAGGGGTGAAAGGGTTAATAACGACTGGCGGTGTGTGGTATGCGCCCCGTTTCTACAATCACCACGTGGTAAGAGAAAACTGTGAAAACCTCATGTGTGTTCGGGGATCTGGATCGAGGATCTCTACAAATGGCGACCGATCCTCGAGCACTTCTGTTCGAGCCTTCTGAAAATCCCTGGTCTGGATCAAATATGTGATTTCTGTGTCAACGTCGTGCCTAGAAGGATAGCATTGTGCCGAATTATTATAAATAGAGGCTCGTACTTGATTATCATTACAACATTGATGCTAAATACTAGTTATACCACAAGCACAGAATCGTACATTGACACAACAAGTTTCCAATTATAAGTAATGATGATAATATTGCATATCAGCACTCGCTTTTGTATTATAGTGACATGTGTACATGCCCACTCAGTAAGAACAAACCTGTTCTCTATAGGAATTAAATAAGTGTATAATTGAGTCACTATTCCACCAGTTCTAAAATGTATGAGTGCCCGCTATACATATATAATCATTTAGTAATATTTATTGTACTGATAGTGACGCGCGGAGGTATCATGCTATTTGCATATGCAAATGAAGCATGATCATTTTTAATTATGTATACTAATTAAATGCGTCGCCTGAAAAAATAATATTTTCGACAGATTATAAAGTATTTTCATTTGAATACCGGTGAAATAACTGCGATTAAAGTGTTCAATAGATAATCCCCATTTCTTCAGTTACAGTCACATATAATCATATAATTTCTGCGAATTTCTATTTAGTTATGGCATAATACAGAAACTACCGTGCTGATATAGTTTGATATCAATCTTACCAGGCAAGGCTAGGAAACGTGTAGCAGACTCCAAGGAGTTCCTACCGTTTCTGAGCCGAGCCTGATAAACTTGATATACAAATACTATAGATATAGTTTACTCAACTACCATTTTGAAATACCGGATTTATATCCCTAGACATCTGGAAATCCGATAAAGAAACGAGTGTGGAGAACGAGCCTCTTTGTCGGATTCACAGTTGTCAAGGAAAATAAATCCGGTTTTTCAAAATGGTAATGGAATAAATTGTATATTACAATCATGCTCTTCGACAAATGTGAAATTTGTTCTTAGACCACCTCATAACGTTGTCAAAATTGACAATTTTGACGTTAGCATATAAATTGTTTCTTCGCCGGAAATGACGTCAAAACGTGACGTCAGTTACGTCTCGTCTAAGACGAGATATTCCCTCCAGAATCACGGTAAATAAATGGTAGCATGTA
>JAQRGA010001157.1:0-13144 GCA_029237695.1 Conchocele bisecta
TCTTCACCATATAGGTCTTTATCAGCCCAATGTGTTGCATTCACGAGTGGGCTCATCCACTCCACCATAGCTGATATAAAAAAAATTTTTTATACTGATCTTCTTTGCCTATACAAGTTTGATAGGATCTAGAGTTTGTTTGTAAGCTCCCTGATCAGATATCACACTTGTTTTCAAAACTTTGCTAAGTAAATTCTAAACATTTGTTTGTTACCTCAGCTCAGCTGTGCAATCTGCTCGGGCTCAGCCAATCAAACTGCTTGATTTGCCAAGTTGGGATTGCCAATAGATGGTTCAATAAAAAGTAGTTGACATTTGGGTGAGAATTAATTACAGATTTGCTTTAATATTTGGACTCTTGATACACATGAGACATGGAAGGAAACACACATAACGCCCTTTAGTTAATGAACATTGACCTTAGCCATTTTTTTGCATCAAAAAGTTCAACCAACCAGTTTCCCACCCATCAACATAAATAATTTATGCCTTTAATATTGCCTATAATTTGGACCACATCTGTGTTACTGATTTTGCCATTTTCAGGCTTTTCGATGTTGCGTGTCATAACTGGATGAGGCCCACGCAAGACAGGAGGGTTCCAGTAACGACCTGGATTTCTGGTTTGTCCCATCGCCACCAACATTATGTTTATGTACCCATTACATATACATCAACATAAATTTAATATTTGCACCGATCTATCAAAATCTGGCTAGTATAAAGGTCTTTATCAGCCAGTGTGTTTACAATTGGTCCATCCACTCACCATAGCTTGTAATATTTTACTGATCATCTTCGCTATGCAATTTGATAGAGAACTTGAGAAGTTTGGTAGGTAATTCACGTGCCGATTTCATCAGCAACAATGCAAAGTATACTTTTATACTAGCAAAGTAACTGAGTGGGAGTAATCAATTTATTTTTTCCCAAAATGCATTAATTTCAGATAGGAAACTAAAACCACTGCATATATTTAATGAAGATTAAAAGTATACAGAATTTATTATACTGAATGTATTAACATTATCACAAGCCAAAATTGGCTGTGATAAATGTAATAAATTACAGTAATAATAAAAAGAAAACTTAAAAATTTCTCCTTAAAATTGAAAATTTCCTTTCCTCCTCAAAGTAATACTTTGCTTGAAATAATATACTTTTGCAATGGTGAAATAGGCTACTACTGATTTAAGCTAACGCCACAGTATTGTTAAAACTTGATAGGGATCCAATTGTTTGTGTAGCTCAGCTCACCTGATCAGCTACCTTCATCATCATAAATAATTATAACCTTTAAATATGTCTTGATATATGTGGAGGCATTTGGAACACTTATGCCCCACCCATTAACCATAGACCTTGACCTTTTGACTGTCAAATGGTTGTTGGAAACACAAAGGCTAATCGTTTTTACTTCAAAACGTTTGTTTTTACAAGTTTCTTTCTTGAGAAAACATGTTAAGGCCTTTGGAACACAACTCGTTTGCTGCAATTAACAAGAACCTTGACCTTTTTCGTGCAATTAGAAGTTGAAGATACACACTTTGATTTGGAAATGTACTTTCGGAAATATTTTAAGTGTCCGATCCATCCTGTCCTGTCCATCCGAGGATTTGGTCTTAAAGTTATCGAAACCTTAACTACATTGTAACCATTGGATTGCCTTAAAGTTTTCTTGGAACATCATATGCCTATAATTAGCAAGTGGATTAATTAATTTCAATCTTTTTCCTCTGTGGCCTATTCATGTTTCATTCAAAATTGTCATACCCCTTAAAAGCATATTTCTGAATTTGCAATAATAGGTTAACCCTTTCCACACCACAAAAGGCCCTGTATTTTAAGTGGTAATTGGCCAAAAAGTGGTAGATCCAGATGAGCCCTGGATCGTGACGAGCCGGTCTCCTCAGGATTTCGCACTTTTTGCAAAGTTAAATTTTTCATATTATTAAGAAGGGCAAAAACAACCCAATTTCCATAAATGGACTGTCCTGAAAATCAATTTTGTGACATTTGGATTGGTTGTCAAAATTTACATATCCAAAATCTAGGCATTAAAACTAGGGGTAAAAGGGTAAATAATCCCATTTGGTTAAGCATCATAGACCTCTGCGCCGTTTGGAGAAGGTGGACACAACAGTTCAGCGTGACAGCAAGTGATGATCCAGTCTAATCTCTTTTCGCCGAGTTGCTCCGCTCGTATAAGTTGGTTCGGCCGAATTGGTAAGTGATTCAAATTGATTGAAACCGGTGATATTTCAAATTTAAGGGTTCTTAATTTTTGACAAAACCAAAAGCCTTGTAAGGGTGCCTGACAAGCAGCCCCCTGAAAAGGACATTTTATATATTTTCTGAAAATTTTGGTCCAATAATTGAATTTTATTGCAACAAAAAAAATTTTAAATGAACCCCATATTTGGCTTAGATAATTTCGAAGCCTAATCTAGGCCAATTTCGGAGTCAATTCCAAATTAACACTATTTTTAATTTTTTGGCTTTCTCCACCTCGTTCCTTTCCCCCAACGGTTAAAAATTCTTCCCAATAGGACACATAAATTTTTAATGCCAAAAACCGGTCTCGAAGAGCCGGTGGCCATATTGTTTTTGGACCGTCCGTCTGTCTTCTGTCTTGTATGTCCGTCGTCCTGTATGTCCGGTCAGTCTGTCCCGTTCTGTAATGTCCGTCTTGTCTGTAACGTCGTCTGTCTTGTCCGTCACACGGCATCCGCCGTTCGACCGACGCATTTCTTGTTGGTATAAAATCAATATTTTGACAAATTTTTCACGAAATATAACGAAGCGGATTCTAAATTTTTATCAAATTTAATATTCCGAGAAAAAAAAGAGTTTTTGCATTGTTATTATAAATGGCCTAAACTTTTGGGCAAAAGGTTTCGTGAAAAAGAACCCAGTAGTTATTTTTCAAACATATGTTGACAAATGGTACATTAGGATTGGGGCCACAAGTTTACCAAACATAGTTCATAAAATTCACCTTTTGTGGACCGAACCAGTTTGAGGCCATATTTTCCACGGTAAAAAATTGGGTTCAAATTTCCTAAACTTTTCAACAAATGGTAGAAGGTGGGCATTCGCCAAACAAAACGCCTCCCTTGCAGGATTTCCACGTCTTGCAACGTTGTTGTGTTAATTTCCTGGGGCAATTTAATCAAAAGGGTTACAATGTATCGTCGTAATTACTATCTCTGTTGGATTGGCTCAAGGCCGAAGTTGGTTTCAACCGAAGATGGGGTAGCCGGTCAGCAGCGTGGCTGGGACGGTCAACTTCCATGTGCCGATACACTACATATCATAATGGAAAGGTTGGCATACCGTGTAATTGTCATGAAAACATTATTTTATGAATCAACAATTCAAATATTACAAAGAATTTTCTCATGTCTCTTCCACAGTAACATTGTGATACTCTCGTTTGAACCATCTTTAATGAGAAGGGTGATGTAATGCTTCCATGTCTATTATCTAGTTGAGTTTTTGTTCACGCCTGCTTTAGCCAGAAGGGCGCGACTATTTAGTCCTATCGTTTTTTACGTCCTCATTGTCAATCGTCCTCGGTTCAGCAATGTCCAAAAACGTTTTTGTACAAGGTTTTCTTCATCAAATGATAAGACCTTACGGAAATTGCTTCAATATTTGGAAACCATTTGATAAAGGTGTAGCCCCGTGGCAGGCACCGGGGCCGGGAAATTTCAAACTGGGATCCTGAAATATGCAGCAGCCATTGCTTGTTCGTTTTAAAAGGCGACAAAAACTGCTAAAACCTATTGGGTTCATACCTTTCCGGAACCCACTATAACCGGATTTGGCCATCCATGTAGCATTCTTGTCTTTCTTGTATTGAGAGTTGAGTCATGGCTATGGCCCCACATTTATAAAAGTAAGTTTTACGCAATCCTATTACTTTTAGAAAGTTTGGATCCAATTAAATTGATAGCTGGTTTTGGCGAGGGCCTTGGCAACCAAAATCAAGGTTTGTTCTAATTTCCAGGAAATGTACATATTGAGTTCTTGAAGTTGGGATTTACCCCCTCGGACCAGGTGGCTTAAGGGACACGAACCCTTGAACCCGTCTGCGTGTAAGACTCCCTGAGGCCCTTTACCTCTATGTCCAGAAAAGCGGACGTTAAACCCTAATCAGGTCACTTCCAAACTTCAACATCACTTGAATTTAAATGTTTTTTGAGGCATATTGGAACACATACCATACGCCATTAACATACCTTTACCTTTTTTAACCCCCTTCACATTTTTTGCAGAAAAACCAAAAAACTTCCCGCCATTTTTAACGTCAAAAGATTTTGGTACCAGTTTCTTCCATTAATTTTTCAAATACCTTATATTAACCTTGGATACAGTGAGCATTTGGAACACACTTAATGGCCCCCCCTTAAATATGCCCTTGGGACCTTTTTGGACCTTCACATGCATTGTTTTTTGGTAACATTTAGCCCATTGTTTACATCAAAACCAGTTTTGTACTGGTTTCTTCACATCATATAAATTTCCAATATACATGATCATTTGCTTCAAAATCTGGACACCTTGATACATGTAAGTATTTGGAACACACTCATGCTTCCATTAACATGACCTTGACCCATTTTTGTGCCCAAGATCATGTTACCGGGGGGGTTCAAATGCCACGGCAGGACGTGGACACTGCTTCCGGGCAAAATTTCCCTTGTCTTCATTAACTTTCAAACTGTACAACAGAATTTGGCAGACAAATGGTCTCCCAGCATATAAAGCAATATCATTCTAATAGCCCTATAATTTGGGTCACATTCCTGTGGTACCTGATTTGCAATTTCAGGCTTTTTGATATGAGTGTCATAACTGGACGAGCCCGCGCCAAGACCGGAGGGTTTCCAGTAACGAGCAGACCTGGATTTTCTATTGTTGTCCATTTCACGACACATTATTTGTTAAGTTACCATCATATTACAAAATCAACTTTAATATTTGCACCGAAATCTATCAAAATCGGCTCGGCACTTCTCTTCACCAAAGTTTAGTCTTTAATCAGCCAATGTGTGGGCTTACGAGTGGCTCACCACTCACCATTAGCTTGTTATAAATATTAACTGTCTTCTTGCTTTTATACAAAGTTTGAATAGGATCCTAGAGTTTGTGGTAAAAAAAAAGCTCATGATTTTTTCAGCTATCACCCTTGTTCAATAAATTGGCCTAGGACTCTAACATTTGTTTGGGTACCTCAGGCTTTCAGCTGTGAAAAATCTGCCTCGGCTCAGCCAATCCAAACTGCTTGATTGCCAGTTGGGATATTTGGCCAACCAGATTGTTCAAAAAAGTGTTGACAGTTTGGTGAACAATTACAGATTGGGCCTTAACAATTTGGACTCTTTGAACAAACCATGAGCATATGGAAACACACATTTAACGCCATTAATAATTGACATTTGACCTTAGCCATTTTTTTTGGCATCCAAAAAGTTCTACCAGTTTCTCCATCATCATAAATAATAATTTGCCTTTAATATTGCCTAATAATGGGTTAACCATCTGTGTAAAAAACTGGATTTGCCATTTTTCAAAGGCCTTTTCGATGTGAAACGTGTCATAACTGATGCGGCCCACCAAGGACCGGAAGTTGTTCCAGTAACGACCTTGGATTTCTGTTGGTCCATCGCCACAATTATGTATGTACCATTCATATACATCCAAACTATTAATATTTGCACCGATCTATCAAAATCCCTGGCTAGTATAGGATCTTTATCCAGCCAGTCTATTTTTGACAATTAAAGGTCCATCCACCCTTTCCCCCCCTCCCCCAACCCCAAATTAAAAAAAAAAAAAAAGCCCTTGTATATACCTGATCAATTTCCTTGCTATTTGCAATTCATAGAATCTAGAGTTTGTGTAGGTAATCACAGTGCCGATTTCATTCACATTGCAAAGTTATACATATCTTAGCAAAGGTAACTTGAGGGCGTAATCATTTAATTTTTTCCCAAAGCCTGCATTATTTCATATTTTAGACTAACAACTGCCCAAATATGTGTAAGGATTAAAAGTAAACAGAATTATTATCCTGAATTATTACATTATCAACAGCCAAAATGGCTGTGATAATGTAAATAAATTCAGTATAATAAAAATTAATAAATATCTCCTTAAAATTTGAAAATTTCTCCGGTCAAAGGTATACTTTGCTTGATAAGTAACTTTGCAATGGTTGAAATAGGCTACTACAGAATTAGCTAAAGCACAGTTGTAAAACGTGATAGGGTCCAAGTTTTGTTGTAGCTCAGGCTCCTTGATCAGCTTCGCATTCATCCATAATAATTATACCTTTAATAAGTCTTGAAAACCTATTTTTATGTGAGCAATTTTGGAACAACTTAATTTGCCCCCATTAAAATTTTCATGAAACCTTGAACCTTTTTGACTGTCAATGTTTTGTGGAAACACAATCTATTTTTACGTTCAAAACCGTTGTACAAGTTTCTTCTTGATACATGTTAAGCATTAGGAGAAACACACTCCCGTGCTGCAATTAACATTGAACCTTGAACCTTTTTCGTTTGCCAATAAGAAAGGTTGAAGATCACACTTGTGATTTTTAAATTGTACCTTACGAAAATATTTTAAGTGTCCCTTTCCATCTGTCTGTCATCCGGATTTGTTGTTAAAGTTATTTTTCGGGACCTACTACATTGTACCTTGGATTGGCTTTAAATGGCTTGGAACATCATATGCTTTAATAAGGCAGTTGATTAATGATCAATCTTTTCACTCTGTGGCACTATTCATGTTTCCATTCAAATTGGTCATACCCCTAAAAGCATATTCTTTTTTGAATGCAATAATAGGTTAACCCTTCAACACCACAGGCCTTATAGTGGTAATTTGCAAAAAGTTGTAGAGCCAGATGATCCGGCTCTGAACGAGCCTCTCCTCCAGTTCTGCACTTTTTGCAAGTATTTTTTTTTTTCATATAATTAAGGAACAAAAACAACCCCATTTCATAATGGAAAACTTGTCTAAAATCATTTTTGTGACATTTGGAATTGGTTTTGCAAATTTACATAATCAAAAGCTAATCCATTTACTTAGGGTAAAAAGGGTTAATAATGCATGTTTAACGGTATATTAGACCTCTTTGCGCCGTGGAGAAGGTGGTCACAACAGTTTCAGCGGAACAGCAGTGGATTTGAATCCAAATTCAATCAACTCGCCCCGAGTAGCTCCAGGCTCGTAAATTTGGTTCCGGGCGAATGTAAGTGGGATTCAAATGAATGAAACCGGTGATTCCAAATTTTAGGGTCTATTTTGACAAAACCAAGCCTGTTAAAGGGTGCCTGACAGCAGCTGAGGACTTTTATAATATTTTTTGTGAAATTTGGTCCCAATAATTGATTTATTCAACAAAAATAATGTTAAATACCATATGCTTAAAACGGATCATTTCGAAGCTATCTAGCCAGAAATTTCTGAGGTCAAATTCCAATTACAAAAACAAATTATAATTTTTGGCTTCTCCACCTTCGGTTCCTTTTCCCCCAAGTTAAAAATTTCCCATAGACACATCCAATTGTTAATCCCACCGTCTTCGAAGAGCCTGGTGAGCCATATTGTTTTTGGAACCGGTCCTTCCTGTTCCATCAGTTCTGTATGGCTCTTTCTTGTATGT
This sequence comes from Conchocele bisecta, assembly GCA_029237695.1. Taxonomy (NCBI): domain Eukaryota; kingdom Metazoa; phylum Mollusca; class Bivalvia; order Lucinida; family Thyasiridae; genus Conchocele; species Conchocele bisecta. The sequence continues at coordinate 7,682 of JAQRGA010001157.1, forward strand.
CCGTCTGTCTGTCCGTTCTGTATGTCCGTCTGTCTGTTCCGTCTGTCAGAATTTCCCGTCACAGCTTCATCCCCGTTCGACAGACGCATTTTCCCCTTGTTGGTATTAAAATCAAATTATTGACCCAAAATTTCAACGAAAAATAACGAAGGCGATTCTTAAATTTTATCAAATTTAATATCGAGAAAAAAAGAGTTTTAATGCCATTTGTTTTAATTATGGCCGTTTTTTAAACTGGTTTGGGCAGGTTTCGTGAGAAAAGACAGTAGGTTTCAAACATAAATTGTTGAAATGTACTATTAGGATGGGCCTCAAGGTTTACAAACATAGTTTCATATTTCACCTATGGACCAACACCATTTGAAGCCATATTTCCACGGTAAAAAATTGGGTTCAAATTTCTAAACTTTCCAATTGAGAGTTGGCATTGCTCCAAACAAACTCCTCCCTTGCATTGGATCCACGACTTGCAAAGTTGTGTGTAATGTTATGGGCATTTTAATCCCCCCAGTACATGTATGGTCATAATACTAGCTGTGGATTGGCTCAATGCCGAGTTGGGTCAAAAACGAAGGAATGGGGTAGCGGTCAGCAACCCGTGGCTTGGACCCGTCCAACCTTCCCAGGTGCCGATACACTACATATATATGGGTAATGTTGCCTTACCCGGTAATTGTCATGGAAAACATTATTATAGATCAATCAAATACAAATATTTCCCAAAGAATTTTCTCATGTTCCTCTTCCACAGTATACAAAATTGTGAACCTCGGTTTGGAACCAACTTTAATGAGAGGGTTATGTAAAATGCTTCCCATGTCTATAATTCTAGTTGAGTTTTTGTCACGCCTGCTTTTAGCAGAAGGCGCGACTATAGTCATCGCTTTTTACTTCTCATTGTCATCGTCCTCGTCGCAATGTCAAAACGTTGTACAATAATCTCATCATGATAAGACTTTACGGATGCTTCAATATTTGGAACCATTTGATAAATGTGTAGCCCCGTGCAGGCACCGGGCCGGGATTCAACCGATCCTTGAGAATTTTAGTGCAGCAGCCAATTGCTTGTCGTTAAAAGGCGACTTAAACTGGCTTAACGATTGGGTTCATACTTTCCGGAAAAACCCACTATTACAGGATTTGGCCCTCCATGTTTTTACATTCTTGTCTTTCCTAAAAGTATGTTTTGAGAGTTGAGTCCAGGCTTTATTGCCCCATATAATAACAGTAAGAAATTAGCGCCTTAATCCTATTACTTTTAGGTTGAGGGATAATTGATGCCAGGTGTGCCAGGGCACTGCTTTCCAGGAATGCAAGGTTGTTCTAATTTCAGGATTGTAAATTATTGAGTTTCCCCCCTGAAGTTGGGAATTTACCCCCCTCTGACCCAGGTTGGATATTGGGACACGACCCGTTTTTGACCCGTCTACGAGTAGACTCCTGAGGCTTGGTAAACCTCTATGTTTCAGAAAAGCCGGACGTTAAACCCAATTCACTTTCACCTCACCACCCTTCAAACTTGATAAATGTTTGATGCATATGGAACACATTTACATTACGCATAAACATCACCTTGACCTTTTTTAACTTTTCCACAATATTTGCAGAAAAACACGTAGCCATTTTTTACGTTCAAAAGATTTTGTTACCAGTTTCTTCAATTATCATAGGGACATTAAATATTCTTTGATACAGTCAGCATTGGAACACAATTAATGCCCCCATTAATATTTGGAACCTTGACCTTTTTGACTTCACATGCTTGTTGAAACATTTAGCCATTTGTTTACTTCAAAACAGTTTGTACCTTTGTTCTTCAATCCATTTTTTGGCCCATAGAATTTTCAATATTACATGGATTCAAATTGCTTCCAATACTGGACACTAGGATACATGTAAGTATTTGGAACACACTCATGCTGCCATTAACATACCTTGACCTTTTTTGTGGCCCATTAAAAGTTCATTGTAACGTTCAAATGCCTCGCAGGCGTGACAACTGCTTTCCGTTTGGCCAAAATTTCCTAGTCTTCATTAACTTTCAAAAAACTGTTTTACAACAGATTTGGCAGAACAAATGTCACAGCAAATAAAGCAAATTAATCATTCTATTAGCCTATAATTGGTCACCATCTGTGTACTGAAGTTTGCAACTTTTCAAGGCTTTTTTGATATGAGTGTCCATAACTGGACGAGGACCCACCCGCCGCCAAGACGGCAGGGTTACCAGTTAACGAGCATAACCTGGTATTTCTGTTGTTCCCATCACAGACACATTATGTATGTTACCATTCATATACATCAACTTTTAATATTTTGCACTCCGATCTATCAAAATCTGGCTCGCACTTCCTCCTTTCACCAGTATAGGTCCCTTTATCAGCCAATGGTGTGCCTTACGAGTGGCTCAAGCCACTCACCATAGCTGTATAAATATACTGATCGTTCTTGCTATACAGTTTGATAGGAATCTAAGAGTTTTCGTGTATCGCCCTGATCCAGCGTATCACACTTGTCAAAACATTTGCTAGGAATCTAAACCATTTGTGTACCTCAGCTCAGCTGTGAAGCTGCTCCGGGCTCAGCCAATCAAACCTGCTTGATTGCCAGTTTAGGGTATTGGCCAATAGATGTTCAAAAAGCGGTTGACTATTTGGGTGAGAAATTAATTACAGATTGCTTAATTTAAAAATTTGGACTCTTGATACACATGAGCATATGGAAGACACCCACATAACGCCCATTAATATGACAATTGACCTTAGCCATTTTTTTTGCTAATCAAAAAGTTGCGACCAGTTTCTCCATCATCATAAAATAATTATGCCCTTTAATAAATTGCCTATAATTTGGTCACATCTGTGTATACTGATTTGCCATTTTTCAAAGGCTTTTTCCGATGTGAGTGTCATAACTGGATGAGGCCCACCGCAAGACGGTAGGGTAGTTCCAGTAACGACCTGGATTTTCCTGTTGTCCATCGCCAACACAATTAAGTGAATGTACCAATTCAATATACATGCAACTTTAATTAAAATTTGCACCCGATCTATCCAAAATCTGGCTAGTAATAGGATTCTTTAATCAGCCAGTGTGTTTACAACTTGGTCCATCCACTTCACCCATAGCTGAATATAAACTGATCCATCTTTGCGAATGCCAAATTTGATAGAATCTAGAGTTTGTGTAGGTAATCACGAGCCGATTTCATCAGCATTGCAAAGTATACTTTATCTTAGCAAAGTAACCCTGAGGGAGTAATCCAATTTAAATTTTCCCAAAATGCATTATTACCATATAGAACTAACCACTGCATATAAATGTTGATGGATTAAAAAAAGTATACAGAATTAATTATTATACCTGAATTGTTTATTACATTATCACAGCCAAAAAGTGGGCTGTGAAATGACATTTACAAATTCGAGTATAATAAAAATTAAAAATTTTAAAATTTCCCTTAAATTGAAAATTTCTCCGACAAAAGTTATACATTTGCTTGATAAGTAATACTTTGCAATGGTGAAATAGGCTACTAACTGATTAGCTAGCACAGTTTGTTTAAAACTTGATAGGGATCCAATGTTTGGTGTAGCTCAGCACCAAGATCAGCTCTTCATCCATCATAATTAATTATACCTTTAATAATTATGCTTAGATAAATGTGAGGCATTTAGGAACACTTATGCCCCCATTAATCATGACCTTGACCTTTTTGAACTGTCAAATGAGGTTTGTATGGATAAACACATAGCTATTTGTTTTTTTAACGTCAAAACGTTTTGTACAAGTTTCTTCTTAGATACATGTAAGCATTTGGCAACACACTCGTGCTAGCAAATTAACAATGACCATTGAACCTTTTTCGTGCCAATTAGAAAGTTGAAGATACACACTTGAGATTTGGAAATGTACCAACGAAAATATTTTAAGTAGTCCGTCCATCTGTCAGTCCATCCGAGATTTGTGTTAAAGTTTATCGGTAACCTACTACATTAGTACCTTTGGATAGGCTTTAGAAAGGCTTGGAACATCCATATGCATTTAATAGCAGTGAATAATGATCAATCTTTTCACTCTGTGGTCCTATTCACTAGTTTTCATTTCAAATAAAATTGTCATACCCCTAAAAGCATATTCTGAATTGCAATTAATAGGTTAAATCCCTTTCAACACCACAGGCCAGGTATAGTAAAGGTAATTTGGCAAAAAGTGTTAGATCCAGATGAGCCGGCTCCGTGACGAGTCCGTCTCCCTCATGGATCTAGCACTTTTTGCAAGTATTTTTTCATATTATTAAGAACAAAAAACAACCCCATTTTCATAAATTGACTTTCTTTCCTGAAAATCATTTTTGTTGACATTTGGATTAGGTTTTGCAAAATTTACATTAACCCCCCCCCATCAAAAATCTATTCCAGTTTACTTAGGGGTAAAAGGGATTAATTTAATTGCATGTTATGTATTTAGACCTCTGCGCCGAGGGAGAGGTGGTCCACAACCAGTTCAGCTGTGACAGCAAGTGGATTGATCCATCTATCTACTCGCCGAGATTTGCTCGCTCGTATATGGTTGGTTCGCGAATGGTAAAGTGATTCAAATGATTGAAACCGGTGATTCTAAATTTAAATGGGTCGTATTTTGACAAAACCAGCCCCCCCCCCCCCCCTTGTAAGGGTGCCATGACAAGCCAAGCAGAGGACATTATATATTTTGTGAAATTTATCACCAATATTGATTTTTATTGCCAACAAAAATAATGTTAAATTAAAATTAACAGATGTCTTAGAATCATTTCGAAGCTATCTAGCCAGATTTCGGAGTCAAGTTTCCAAATAACACATATTTTGAATTTTTTGAATTTTTTGGCTTCTCCACCTCGTTCCTTTTCCCCCAAGTTTAAAAAATTCCCATAGACACATCAATTTAATTTTTAATGCCACCGGTTCACGAAGAGCCTGGGAGGCATATTGTTTTTTGGACCGTCCACGTCTGTCCATCTGTCTGTTATGTCCGTCTGTCTGTTATGTTTCCGTTCAGTCTGTTTCCGTTCATGTATGTCCGGGTCTGACTGTTCCGTCTGTCTGTCCTGTCCGTTCCACACGGCATCCGCGTTCGACAGACGCATTCGTTGTTGGTATTAAAATCAATATTTTTGACCAAATTTACATCACGAAATAATACAACGAAGGCGGATTCTTAAAATTTTTATTCAAATTTAATATCGAGAAAAAAAAGAGGTTTTTGCATTGTTTAATATGGCCGTAAACTTTGGGCAATTTGGACGTGAAACAAAAAGACAGTAGTTTCAAACATAATTGTTGAAATGGTACATTAGGATTGGGCCTCAAGATTTACAAACATAGTTTTCATATTTTCACCTGTGGACCAACTCAGTATTGAGCCAAATTTCCACGTAAAAAATGGGTTCAAAATCCTAAACTCCAAATTGTAAGGTGGCAT